>CAJUYH010003747.1:0-30633 GCA_910591685.1 Galerucella tenella | reverse complement strand
GGAACGCGAAAAAGCATTTTGCGGCCTTAGTATACAAATAACTATTGCTTAAATATTTACTATGTTTGAACATTTTTAACGTGTACAGTTCATTAATACGGAATTTTAAGGATATTGACAATATTATTATAAGATGTTTAACTGGAAATGAAGTTCAAAAAATGTTCTTAAATACGGATTTTTACTTCTATTAACAAAAGTATTGAAAAGGTTTAGCTGAAAAGTCATTCACAACAATCACTTCTGAACTATCTTCTAGGTAAATAAGTTTAATAAGGGAGAATGGTATCTATTTGGTCCTTGAGAAGATCATCTGGTTCTGTTTATCTCAAGGACTTCTGAAAGGTTCAATTTAAAGGATTTAGATCTACAAGTACGTGTACAAGCTACAACATTTGAATCGAAAGTGTGTTTGTTAATGAAGCATTCACATTGTTTTTGTCTAGCTACATTTTTGGGAATTCTGAAATTCTAGTTTTAAAATTTCTAAAAGCTCTGCCGATATAAATGTTGTAGTTGTCACTATGACAGTTTAATTTTGAAGATTTAGATTTGTTATTTTTAATGGGTTCGGATATATTATAATCAGTTTTAAAGTAAAACCTTCTTCTGTTTTTGAATTGTTTCCTGCGGAATCTACCAGCATCCTTCTGTCCGTCAATGTTTACAGGAACCTTTACCTTTATATAGCCAATAAAAACAAATCTAAAGATGAAAAGTCTGGAGACATAGGAGGCCACTTTGGAGAACTCTAGATTAATTATTTAAAGGAATATTTGAAAAAAGAAACAATGGATGAAGTGAACTCCAACAAACTACACTTGAGAATTCTGGTTGAGCCTTGGATATAATTTTAATGAAATTTGCTATAAAATGTAAATTTTCGATATTTTTCAATATATCAGTAAATAAACCTCTTGAAGTTGATGTTTATAATTTGAGATAACTCAAAAGTAGCTAATAATTCAGGCGAGTACTAAATAATGATAAAAATTGCCTGTATAAATAAGTGATCTTAAGAAGTATCTATGTAGTCAGTTGAAGCAATGAAGATAGGAATAATTTTACTAGTGTCCTTACTAGGCGTAAGGTATATTTATTTGTTGTATTTATATTTTATTAGTCTTTTAATATCTACTATTTTACATTTTGGATTTTAACTAGATTGCTCGTAAAAAAAGGTTTTTATTTTTTTCTTCTAAAATTGCAGTAAAGCTAGGAACTTGAAATTCTGTAATTTTTTTGTACTCGCAAAGGACTAGCCAAGGGTATTTTTTCAATATTCCTGTCACATTATACGGGGGTGAAATTAGCAACCCTTACTTTATTTCATACCAAAACTTTTTTCGAGATTAAGTTTAATGAAATAAAATTTAGCTTAAAATCCTTGTTTTATTCAAAAAAATTTAATCTTAAATTGCTTTGATAAATTGAGTGGAAAACAGTAAAGATACGATTCATAATAAATGCTGGAAATGCACGAAAATTACAGAAGTTCAAGTTTCTAGCTTTACTGAAATTTTAGAAAAAACCTTTTAACGTTGATATCTCGGAAAGGGGAGCACTGAGGAATTTTTGTTATTGAAAAGACCCATCTTAATTTCATACGAGCAATCACCTCCTGAATTTTGTCGCATGAATTTTTGAACACCCTGAATATTGTCTCCCTTCTCTCAATTTTAAGACTATTTGTTTTTAGCTTAGCTCAAAATAATGAAACCAACAGAAGAAAATTTCCGCCCAACTTTCAGTTAGGTGTAGCAAATGCAGCCACTCAAATCGAAGGTGCTTGGGAAGAGGATGGTAAAAGCGAACATGTCTGGGATCATTACTCTAAAGTTTATCCAGAAAGAATTTCAGATCGATCAACACCTGCAGTTGCTGCTGATTCATATCATAAGGTATTCAAATATCATCTTACTACTACCAAGAATAGATATTTACGTAATTAGTTATGAAAAGAGCGATATTGTTCAACAAGCGTAATATTTGCCAAAACGAGCGCTAGCGAGTTCTGCAAATTACGCGTGTTGAACAAAGTCGCTCTCTTCATAACGTGTTTACGTACAACGTTTTATCTAATTCCGCGCTTTCATAATATTCAATAAAATCTTCAATTACAATGATAATATTGAAGTGGAATCAAATGGTGTTAGAATTATTGTTACTATGATGTATTCACCCAGAAAATTGACTTGCTTTAAATAACTGTGTCCTGAGTAATGTTGTTTTTAATGTTTATGAATCTTAAAATACTATTGAATTAAAATAATGGGTTAATTGTACAGTTTAAATAATGAAACAATTGTCAGTTTTGGCAGTACCTACCTAATTAATAAATTATTCTTTGAAACTCATGTAGCATTTCTATGTTGTAACTTAAACAGTTACGTAAAGTTTTTACATAACTACTTTTCATAACTGATATATGAAGGTTATGAAAAATGTGACGTTACCTAACGTCAAGGAGTGACTTAAAGTGTTACATTTGATAGCGGAATTAGATAAAATATTATAACAATCCCCTTGAAAGTCTAAAGGTATTGAAATAACTATTTATTTTTACAGTACAAAGAAGATGTTGCTCTTATTAAACAAATGGGACTACACGTTTACCGTTTATCTATAGCTTGGACTAGAATTTATCCTTCAGGTTATCCTGACCAACTCAATGAAGCTGGTGTAGAATATTATAGAAAATTGATAAAAGAATGTAGAGATAATGGTAAGTAATATTCTATTTAAGATAAAATACTGTTTGTAAGACACCTAACTTAATTCCAACGATTGAAAATTCATTCATTCTAAACTGATGATCATCTTCTTAATATATGTAAATTACGTGTCACGTGTTTGTCCGCGATGGACTCCTAAGCTACTTAACCGATTTTGATCAAATTTGTACACCGTGTGCAGTTTGATCCAACTTGAAAGATATGATAGCTGACATCTCAATTTATGATCCCAATATTGTTTTATTGTAAATTATTTGAAGGCCTTAATGTGAAATAATGATAAGCCACATAAGGCAAATTGTTGGGAAAACGAATTTAAAGTTTTAAAAAAATATTAAAAATCAATCGGAGATTTTTGGTTAATTAATGTTATATACTTTGTTACGACTAGTACTGGTATTAAAATTCTGTTATTCCTCGGAATACAAAAAAATTAAATGTGTGCAGAAAAAAACATTTTATTTAAAAAAATGAGACTTGTTACATTATTGTTTCAAAACAAAACAAAACTTTAAAACCACTTTGGTCAAAAGTACGAAAAAATTAGGTTAAAAGGGACTTCCATCACTCAACTATTTCGAATTCGTCAGCGCCTTCAGTTTCAGGGTTTTCATTAAATGAGCATTGTAAGGAAGAATAAAATTCATGATGAACAGGAGGAAATAAGGTAGTAATGATTTGACACTATCTAGTTTCTTTTTTGATATTTTCATTGGTTCCACGTATTTTGGGCGCAATTCAGGAAGCAATGTCTGGGTGGGAAGTCCTTTTTATCAGACTGTTTTGTAGTTGTCATTGACGGCATATTTCATGTAAATTACTTTACTGTTATCAGGTTTAAAATGAAAGGAAAATGCACTACAGAAATTAAGGTTTTCGTTGTCTTCCGTAGCAGATTTTTTTTGATATAATTATACATAGTAATTACACATATTTTTTTCACAGATATTGAAGTCATGGTTACCCTCTACCACTGGGACTTACCTCAATCCCTACAAGACGAATTCGGTGGTTGGTTAGATGAGAGAATTGTAGACCTCTTCGTTAGCTTTTCCGATAAATGCTTTGAGCTCTTCGGTGAGGACGTCAAATGGTGGATAACCATTAACGAACCCAAGCAAGTTTGTCACGCCGGATATGGGGATGGATATTTTGCACCAGGAGTTGTTTCTAGTGGTATAGGAGAATACGTTTGTGCCAGAAATATTCTTTTGGCTCACGCAAAAGCTTACAACGTTTATAAATCTAAGTACAGTGCCACACAAGGAGGTAAGATATTATACAGGGTGCTTCATTCGGAAAGGGCCTAATTTTAACTGTGGATGGGGATCGCTTTGGTGTCTTCTGCACTTTATAACCGAGATACAGGGTGTTTTATAAATTCATCCTATTTCTTTCGAACCACATAACTTCCTAGTTACCCTGTAGATTATTTTGAAAATTTGGTGAAGTAATAACCATTACCTAGAAACTCCATCAAAAGCATCTCCAAAAAGATAATGCAGGTCCGGCTTAACAAAAAATTTCAAAACTCGTCTTTCCTAAAAACAACACCCTGTAAAATAATTTTTTAAATTGCTCTTTATAATTGGAAAAAGTATCAAAAATCGAATCTACTTATTTCCTTTTTATTTTTCTTTACACAATTTTACTACCAAAAATGTACCGTCAAAGTTTTAATTTATTCACGTTTTGGGGGTTAACAAATGGTAGGTATCGGGGAGGTTTTTTTTTATTTTTTAGCATGAAATGAAATCTATTTAATGCATCTATAGAGAGGAGTAAGTGGAGAGAAGTACGAGTTGTATTTATACCCAAACCAGGTAGAATGGACTACACCTTACCAAAAGCATTCCGACCAATTAGTCTCACATCGTTCTTTTTGAAAACAATGGAGAGGTTATGCGAGCGGTATATAAGAGATGAAGTGCTAGTTCACAACCCACTTCATCCAAATCAGCATGCATATACTCCGGTAAGGTCCACTGATTCGGCCCTTCACCAAGTGGTTGGCAGAATCGAAAGATCATTGGACAACAAAGAATCGACCCTGGGTATATTCATAGATATCGAGGAAGCGTTTGATAAAACAACCTTTCCAACAATTACCCAGCTACTCAACTTCAGGAATTTACCTCTGGTAGTAGGAGAATGGATACTCAAGATGCTCTCTAGTAGAGCAATAAGTATCAATGTAGAAGACATCACAGTAAGAAGACTGGTCATGAGGGGATGTCCACAAGGAGGAGTCTTATCACCCCTTCCGTGGAACATAGCCCTAGACACCCTGATTAATCACCTCAACAACAATGGATTCTACACAATTGCATACGCAGATGACATACTTATCTTGCAGACTGGCAAATTTGTGAACACACTGTGCGATAGAGCGCAGGATGGGCTTAAATTGATTGATACATGGTGTAAGGAACACTCACTGTCGATCATTCCCAGAAAGACTGAGATGGTCCTTTTCACCAGGAAAAGAAGTTTATCGGGTTTGAATTGAAACCTCCCGAAATCTTCAAAAGCAAACTAAACTTTTCGGAAGAGGTGAAATACACTGCAATAATAAGACCCATGTTAACGTATGGAGCAATTGCATGGGGACTGAAGGTTCCACAAGCAACGGCCATCCAAAAATTATATCAAATACAGCGAATGGCTTGTTTAAACATCAAGGAGACATGAGAACAACACCAACCGCAGCAATGGAAGTAATTACTGGTCTATACGTCAAGGAGGTTGCGTTAAAGGCCATGGTACGATTGCGCACGGCTGGTGTAAACCCCGAAGTAGGAGTGGGCCAATTGAGGTTAAGCCTATGGCAGGAAGCGCTTACTGCGCTACCTCTGCTGCAGGCAGCCAATGATGCAATTGAACCCAGGTTTTTGTTTAACAAACCCTACAAAATACAAATAAAACAGAACACAGAGCCAGATGCTGCAAATGCAATACGCATATATACAGATGGTTCGAAAATGAGAGAAGGCTCAGGATGTGGAGTTTACTCGAGAGCACTAAGCCTAAAGATTAAGTGGGGAATGGGAAACAATACCAGCGTGGTTCAAAGAGAACTGGCTGGTATCTCAATTGCCACAAAAGAACTAACCAGAAGAGGAATTTCTGGCAAAAACATAACAATCTGCACTGATAGTAGACAAGCCCTATTAGCCTTGAACATACAACGTGTTATATCGAGGTTAGTACTAGAGTGCCAACAAGATTTAGCTGACGCCTCGGCAGATAACAATATTATCCTGAGGTGGGTTAAAGGGCATGACAGGAGTAAAGGAAATCGCATTGCCAATTCTTTAGCCAGGGAAGCCGCTGGATTTGAAATTCTAGGACCCAGTGACACCTACGGCCTAACGACTTCACAATTGCGGAACCAGCCAAACGTTACACCCATGCTAAATCCCTTAAGAGATGGAATGGAATCAAATTATGCAGTCTTGCCAGGATCACCCTGGGCGACCCTGGGAAGCTGGAGCCGAAGAAATATTTGGCGATGACCAGGAAAAACCTACGTTTAACAGTAGGATTTCTGACTCGCCACTGTCAACTAAGGAAACACCTCCATACCATGGGGCTAGTGGACACACGTCTATGCAGGATGTGTGAACAGGAAGATGAAACTATCAGGCATGTCTTATGCGAGTGTCCGGAGTTATCGTCAATAAGAGAGTGTGTGTTCGGTGAGTCTTGGCCTACACCTGCCGATATAAAGGATTGGTCTCCTAGTGACCTGTCCACCTTCCTGAGAAGGACAGGATGGACGATGACCTAGGAAGACAACTCCTCGGGAGGATGTACAATGGGTCACATGTGGCCTAATTGCTGTGAGCCTACACTCACTCTCCCTACTCTACAGATACAGATGCATCTATAGAAGCATCCTGAAAATTCAATTGAGTTTGTATGTTTACGAGTACAGACCACTAAAAATTTGATTACAGGGCCCAACTTAGGACATACTCATTCAATATGTTTCGAATATTATATTAGTATAAGGATATGTATCTCAAAACTATCTCAAAACTTCTACATTCAGAATAACCAGAGGAAAATACGACAAATAAATGTATGTAGGTACTTAAAAAAACGGACATTATTAATTTCATTAATTGACATGAAAAGAAAACAAGAAATTCTAAAAACATTGTCCGAACGAAGCAAGTCTAACCTACAAAAATTGCTCAAAATCACCTCCATTCTACTCTATGCACTTTCATGCCCTTTCTGTAATATTGCAAAATCCCAATGAAACACCCTGTAGCTATATGTTGAGTAATGGGAAGTGAAAATTTTTTAATTTTGGAATATATTTTCCAGGAAAAGTATCTATGGTAATTGATACACTTTGGTTTGAACCCGGTAGTGATAGTCCAGCTGATGTAGATGCTGCTGAAAGATTCTTGCAATTTGCTGTAAGTATCTTGATAAATTCATAATACTTTTAATAGGTTATGTCCACCAATTGACAAGCTGACACTAATGACAGTCGCCCAGAGGATAGATTTGTAGTTTGGTTGTTTTGTATTGATTTAAATGATACTTTTTTCAATAAAATATCTCTGCAGGTAAGAAAGGTCGAAGAAAGCATGAAATCCAAATTAAATATGGACTCAAACACGATCAAACTTAACAGCCACGTCTAGTGCAAAGAGCGTTTATCATCAGATTCAACAGGGCGACTGTCAAATCAACTTTTAATAAACATTAACCTCAATTATTTTGTTTAATGCTTTGTACACTTTTCTTTTTAGTATGGTATGTACGGAAATCCAATTTTCAATGGAGATTGGCCTCAACTGGTAAAAGATCGTATTGCAATGCGTAGTAAACTTGAAGGTTACCCTGAATCTCGTCTTCCTGCTTGGAGTCAAGAAGAAATTGAATTGATACACGGTACTGCTGATTTCTTAGCGCTAAACCATTACGCCACTCACATGGCAAATGGTACTACAGAAGCTCCCATCGGTAACCCGAGCTTTGGGTCTGATATTAGTGCCGTTGAATGGGCTCAACCGTATTGGCCAAAAGGAAACGGAGATTGGTTTTCCGTAAGTTATAGTTTTCAGTAAATGTTTAACATTTCTCAACTTGAATTATTCTTTAGGTCGTTCCATGGGGTCTAAGAAAACTTCTAGTTTGGCTCAAGAACACATACAACAACCCAGAAATCATCATCACCGAAAATGGTTTATCCGACAACACGGGAATCTTAGAAGATGTTGACAGAGTAAACTATTTCAGGGTGAGCTTATTATTTCATAAATTATTAGTTTAATTTTTAATTAACATTTCTTATAGGATTACATTAGTAATTGTTTGGATGCCATTTATGAAGATAATGTTAACTTAACTACTTACATTGCTTGGAGCATTATTGACGATTGGGAGTGGGGCGGCGGATACACGTAAGTTAATAATTAATTATCAATTACACTTTCAAACATTACTTTACAAATATACACTGTGTTATTTATAAGATACGACAAAGGGATTCCTGTACAAAAGTGTCAAACGCGAGCTAACTTTTTTACCAAATAGCGTTCATAAAAAATAAATAAAAAAGAACTAAAATCAAAAAATTTCAACTCAGCGGCGAAGCGAACCGCCACGTTTGTGTGTTATTTGGGATGACATTCACTGAGACCCCAAAATGAAATTCATACAAGTTTTTCGCCTGCCAAAAAAAATTACGCCCTCCCTACCGCGCCCGCCCGTTCAGAGTTCTAGGGACCGGGCGGTATCTGTATCTGTAGAGTAGGGAGGGTGAGTGTGTAGGCTCACAGCACTTATGCCACATGTGACCCATTGTACATCCTCCCGAGGAGTTGTCCTCCTAGGTCATTGTCCATCCTGTCCTTCTCAGGAAGGTGGACAGGTCACTGGGAGACATCTCCTTTATATCGGCAGGTGTAGGCCAAGACTCACCGAACACACACTCTCTTATTGACGATAACTCCGGACACTCACATAAGACATGCCTGACAGTTTCATCTTCCTGTTCACACATCCTGCATAGAGGTGTGTCCATTAGCCCCATAGTATGGAGGTGTTTCCTTAGTTGACAGTGACCAGTCAGAAATCCTACTGTTAAACGTAGGTTTTTCCTGGTCATCGCCAAATATTTCTTCGGCGCCAGCTTCCGAGGGTCGCCCAGGGTGATCCTGGCAAAACTGCATCCTTTGATTCCATCCCATCTCTTAAGGGATTGAGCATGGGTGTAATGTTTGGCTAGTTCCGCAATTGTCGAAGTCGTTAGGCCGTAGGTGTCACTGGGTCCTAGAATTTTCAGTCCAGCGGCTTCCCTGGCTAAAGAATCAGCAATGCGATTTCCTTTACTCCTGTCGTGCCCTTTAACCCACCTCAGGATAATGTTGTTATCTGCCGAGACGTCAGCTAAATCTTGGTGGCACTCTAGTACTAGCCTCGATATAACACGTTGTCTGTTCAAGGCTAATAGGGCTTGTCTACTATCAGTGCAGATTATTATGGTTTTGCCAGAAATTCCTCTTCTGGTTAGTTCTTTTGTGGCAATTGAGATACCAGCCAGTTCTGTTTGAACCACGCTGGTATTGTTTCCCATTCCCCACTTAATCTTGAGGCTCAGTGCTCTCGAGTAAACTCCACAGCCTGAGCCTTCTTTCATTTTTGAACCATCTGTATATATGCGTATTGCATTTGCAGCATCTGGCTCTGTGTTCTGTTTTATTTGAATTTTGTAGGGTTTGTTAAACAAAAACCTGGGTTCAATTGCATCGTTGGCTGCCTGCAGGAGAGGTAGCGCAGTGAGCGCTTCCTTCCATAGGCTCAACCTCAATTGGCCCATTCCTACTTCGGGGTTTACACCAGCCGTGCGCAATCGTACCATTGCCATTAACGCAACCTCCTTGACGTGTAGGTCCAGAGGGGTCAGACCAGTAATTAGTTCCATTGCTGCAGTTGGTGTTGTTCTCATGGCTCCTGTGATGTTCAAACAAGCCATTCGCTGTATTTGATATAATTTTTGTATGGCCGTTGCTTGTAGAACCTTCGGTCCCCATGCAATTGCTCCATACGTTAACATGGGTCTTATTATTGCAGTGTAGATCCAGGTGACCACACGGGGCGACAGACCCCATGTGCGTCCCACTGTCCTCCGACACTGCTCATATGCCACATATGCTCTTTTTGCTCTGCTGTGTAGATGAGAGTTCCATGTTAGTTTCCTGTCGAGGGTAATACCAAGGTATTTCACCTCTTCCGAAAAGTTTAGTTTGGTTTTGAAGATTTCGGGAGGTTTCAAACCCGATAAGGGGACCGGGCGGTACAAGCTTTTTTATTATTTGAGCTATCGAAATGAAACAAAAACCATTCGATTCGTAAAAATCGTACGAGTCTTTGCATAGCATAAAAAGGGGGGGTCAACCTAAAAAAATATACAGGTTTGGTCAAAAATAAATAGGACTCGAAAAAAAATTTTCGAAGAAATTTTTTTTGAGTTGCCCACCTAAAGGGGGGTATCGAACTCTCTTTGTCCAAAAATTTCCCCCCCCTCCCACATTTTTTTTTGGGGTTCAAGACCCGCCAGGATATTAACTCGGAACGGAAATATTTTGGAAATCTTCCTCATTTGGGGCGCCTATAATGCAAAAATTTTTTTTGACAATTGACCCCCCCCAAAATCGCCCCAAGTATGACCTCGAATTAATAGTGGAAGCTTCGTATGGTGTTTTTAGGTATCAGTCGGTATGGCATATAGCTACATTGGTGAAATTTTTGACCTAACCTCAAAATTTGGCGCCACTTGTGGCGCCCTCTATATTGATATTTAATTTTTTCTAATAATGGATTCCGATAGAGTCGAGCATAGAAATTTTCATGGACATAATGGAAATTTTCAAAAAATTTTTTTACAAGGTTTTTTGACTTTTTTTCGAAATTTTTATCATGACCCCCCCCTGTTTTATATAGTCAATAGAAAGGTCTTGAGGAGTTCTTCAAAAAAGGATTCGGCTATTTTCTCCATATTTTCATAAATAAAAAAGTTGCCTTTATATTTTCGAGTATAATTCCAATGTCAACAATCGTCGGTACAAGTCATTATTTTTCCCAAAATCCGTTCGACCCAATCTACATGAAAATACCATTGGGCACTCTGTCAAAAAAATTTTTAAATATATAACCCTAACGACGCCACTGATAGATTCCCTACACGTCAAGCATAATCATTTTCGGTCCTCTATATTTTTGCATTTTCGCAAAATTTCGATAGGACGTCTCCTTCACCTTCAAAAACCCAGCTCAAGTTGCCCGTTATGTATAAGCACCGGCTGAGGAGGGTAAAATTTGACCCAATCCACATTTCATTCCGAATTCGATGAAATTTGGTATAGAGGTATTTTCGATGACCCCGAATACGATGGCAACAATTTCCGTTCTTCAAAATCAATTTTACCCTGTCAAAATCGATTTTCAAAATTTTCGCTAAAAAAAATTTCGTCTGATTTTGATGAAATTTTATGGAGGGGTGTTTTCGAGGTCGAGGATTCCAAAAAAATGTCAGTTGTGACCTTGAAAAATTTTGGCAGGTTGTTATACCCAATAAACTGATAAAAAAACCGACTTTTCGGTGGTCTAAAAAATAGTAAATATCACTCGATTTTTTTGAAATTTCGGAAAATACAAGTTTTCGTAGTCACCTTTCCAACTGGCTATATAAAAATTTTTGTGACCGGCGCTTAATACGATAAATGTAATTTGACTTTCAACCTATCCTTTTTTTTTTCTCCGTTGGGGTTACAATTTTGTTATTTGCAGTTGTATTTTTTTTTGTAGATCATTTTTGGGAATGTACAAAGTTGATTTTAACGATCCAGAAAGACCAAGAATCAAAAGAAAATCCGCAGATTACTTTACACAAATTGCAAAGAATCGTTGTCTCGTCGATCCCGAAGACTGCACAGATTAAAAGATTTTTTTTGTAAAACATTTTTACACAATAAAACAGTTTTTTTTTCTTACTAGATATTTTATTGAAAAAATATAACAGAACAAATTAACACAAAAAATTAGATAGATTGAGATATAAAAATAGAGGAGACAACATTACAAAAATAATAACTAGAAGTTTTTGAACTTAAAACTAGATTTAAACAAATTAATAATTAAATCAACATTAATTGATTCAACTTTATTACAACTTAAAGTATGTATAAAGAAGTGATAAATTTTATATAACAAACTTCAAGAAACACAAAAAACAAACAGTTTCCTACATTTTTTTTAAACATTATCAGGTTTGTTCCAACAAACTAGTTAATAAACCGTCCATAACAAGCACAATAAAATTACTGCGCATGCCTCGAACGGTTCACAAACTAGTTCATTGGTGTGTTGGAACAAACCTATACTATAACTACCAACTTTAACAGGAAAAACGTTAAAGACGTTTTTACAAACACTTGACATCACTTTTAATTTATATTTGAAGCCTAGTCGGTAGAAATCAATTTATAGATGCTCGAATAAATGCCTAACGGGAATGCGATACCAGTGTGGCAATTTCCCGAGATGTCGAATTTTTAAAAAAAACCTAAAAAATAGAAGAACCGACGAATCGTGTGTTGTTGGTGATAGGAGTAGACAAGATAAGATGAGTTGAAGAACACAAGCGATTTTGGAGATTTTATGTTCAAAGAATATTGGAAGAGAGAAGTGGGCAAAAGGTCAGAAGCTCAACAGACCACTAAAAAGATGATACAAATGTTGAAGCTCAAATTGACTAAAAGAAGAATGTAAAATGAGCTCAATCTAGAAAAATTGGACCCCTAGCAGCTGTAAAGAAACATTGAGAAAAAAAATTAAAATTCATATTTAGGACTCACTCAAAAGCAGAATACAAGCAACAGAGATGAAGTATTTACGCAGGGTCAAAGGTACCAGAAAAGATCGAATGCGGAATGAAATAATGAGGGAAAATCTAAACATAGAACCAATACTAAAAACAATCGAAAAACAGCAGCTTAGATGGTTTGGGCACCTTTGTAGAATGGAGAACAGTAGACCAGCAAAAATGATTTGGCAAGCTAGAGAAAAAGAGGTCGCCCAAAGAAAACATGGGATAACACAATAGCCGAAATTTTAAAAGAAAAAGGAATTACATGGACAGAGGCGGCGAAAAAAGCCAGAAATAAAAAGGAATGGCGAAAGTTTGTCCACGAATAAGCGACACACCCGACACCCACAGCGGGTACAAACGGGTTTATGATTATATATATATATATATATATATATATATATATATATATATATATATATATATATATAGGAGTCACAATAACCAACAACAGGGAAGGAGAAATGGAAATTGAGGAGAAAATAATGGCAGCAGTCTTCCAGGCAAATAAAAATTCATTAAGAAGTAAATTTCTAGGCAAAAGCACCAAAATGAGAATTTATAAAACAATAATTAGACCAACAATAACGTATTGAGCTGAAGTTATGATAATGACAAAGAAACAACAAGAAGACCTGAAAATTTTTGAACGAAAAATACTAAGAGTCGTATTGGGACCCAAGAAAATGAATATAGGAAAAGAACAAATAATGAAGAACTGAAAAAAGACATCAAGAGGGACATCATAAGTGTAGTAAAAGAGCAAAGGTTGAAATGGTTGGGACATGTGTGGAGAGCAGGCCCAAATAGCACAATTTATGCGATGACTGAGTGGAAGCCAAGTGGCAAAAGAAAAAGAGGGAGGCCAAAATCAACGTGGCTACAGGAGGTTGAAGATGACATAAACTGTCTAGGTATCCGAAACTGGAAGGCGAAAACAACCGACAGGAAATATAATTAATTAAACTGATTTAAAAACTTGGAAATGGGGCCCGATCCCCCCCAAAAATCTGGATCTAAAAAGCCGCTCCGGCGACTAAACCCCTCTTGGGTTCAACACTTAAACTATCATTATAATAAGCGAAACCGTCAAATAGTCATGTCAGAATTCGAAAAATATTCATCTTCAAACTAGGCACATTATCAGTAGTTAATCTAAGGAAGGAAGTTAAGATAGGAATTATCTCAAAAATATATTTTGTTTTGTTAAAAAATGATGGTAAAGATCATTAAGTGCAAATTATAATTATTGTAATATACAAAACGCTAACCTAAATGTGATTAAACGAAAAAACATCAAAATATAAATCGATGTTAGTATTTGTATTTGAAATGCATTTTCAACAAATACTTAACGTTCACTTGGGCGACGTCATATACAATATATCTGAAAACTAGTTAAGGAAAAAAGAAACCTTGAAACAAGTTGTTTCATGTTATACCAATACCAATAAAATTTGCAGCTCTATAATCACATATTGTAAAACAACATTTTTGAAAAGGATACTCGTTATATAAAAGTGAAGAAGCTTGTGTAGCCGATACTCCTTTACCAACAGGAACTTCTACGTCTCCAATTTTCTTAACTAATGCTGGATCTGGTTGCGTTCTTCCCACACCCTTGCAACTGTGCATTCCCTTTGGTAATTTTGTAATGTAGTCAGCATTCAATCTTTCATACATCTGCGAAAATATGTTTTTTACATGTAAACATAGTGTTTGTTGAATTTGGAACACAAACTATTATACTTACGTTTCCTAAAGCTACATCGCATAGTAGCATAAGACCTGTAGGACTGGTTGTACTTGTACAACAATAGTTGGCAGACTTCGAGACCATATCAGCAAAGTAAATACCTTTACCGAACATGTAACCAGTAACAGGAGCTTCCGGGGGAGCTATTCGAAGACCCTGGGATAGTATACCAGCAAAATTAGTGACTCTAGAACCGTGCCATAATAATTTTCGGTTTGGTAACTTACGGAAAGGCTTGTAACGTTTTTCTTCACCTGTTAAGAATAGTATAGTAGAGGAAATAGTTATTTATGTACCAAGGGTATAAATAGATGTTTATGCCCTGTGAAACACGAGGGTATACACATCTGTTTATCCCGCGGTACATACAATTTTTTATGTCATACAAGTTCGTTATTGCAATCCAATCTCAATACAAATGAGTATTTGAAAAAATCCGGTTTGAATTAATAACATTGCTATTTTATCACAGTAGACACCAGGGTAGGGGATCTCCGAAGGTGCGAGGGTGCTGCCACATAGAGACTCCGGCAGTACTAAAATTTCTAATAGTGAGAACTGTAACGCCGTTAGTGGTAGTTGCAGATTTTTCCACCTATATCAGCGCTGACATCCTAACATGATCCTAACGTGTTATCTATGATCCTAACCTGACAACCGCCTGGCGTGTATCGTGAGTTTGTCCAGTTTTCGTATTTGAAAACTATTTTGCTTATTTGTGTGTGAGTTGAGTATTCGTAGTTGTTTTTTATTGTTTATAGTGGGACTTTTATTTCAAGAGACCATGTCGAGAATATGTATTGTGAAAGACTGTAATGTGAGGTGCACCCGGTAAGCTCTATCTTCATAAAAAAACATGTTTTATTAAATGAAAAGTGACAGAAGTAGTTATTCTTCCATACAGCTTTGAGCTTCCCAGCATTGTTGTTGAATTCCTAACATTTATTTGTCTGCATGTGTGTCATTGAAATATGTAAAAAAACGTTCCATTTATTGTATACTTTTTTTATTCAATAAAATATATGAACTTGATGATTATTGCTTTATTTTTCTCACTCCAGGCATTATATGGTCCATTTTTAACATTTCATTTAATTTTACTTGACCATTTGATTGTTATTATTGTAATATCAATCTAATGTTGAGTAACTTTAGATGAAATATCAAAAAATGGACCATAAATGTCATTTAGCAATAAAAGTAAAATTACAGTAATTTTGAATATGCCACCAAAAACTGTAAAATTACAGGAATCTTCTTTTTCGGCTGTTAGCGAAGTTCACAACCATCTGATTTGTACTAGAAGTATTGACGGGACTCTCAAGGTGGCGACACCCGTACAAATAGAGGGCGCCACGGGTCAGTTTCCCATCTATAAGTATTTTTTATCTATGGTAGACACTATCGTTGATAGGTGAATGTTGACAAACGTAAATGTCATAAAATCACAATAATTTCTGTATGTGTCAAAGTTAGAAGTCAAAATGAACGAAGATTTTGGAATTCCTGACGAAATTATTGAAAAATCAAAGAAAGCAACTGAAAATATGTTGCCAAAAAAGTCTAAAGAAGCTTACGACATGGATATTAAATAAGTTGAACAAAAAATTATTTCTCTGCACGGGCATAAAGAAAAGGAATCCTCAGTTTTTAACTTAAATTCATCACAGGTTATGATGCAAAACAATCCCCAAAATAATGCTACAACGTACAATTATAATAATTGTACTTTTTACATAAATAAGTAATTTTTTTTTTCATAATGTTATTATTTTTTTGGCTTTGTATAATTGAAGTTTGCAATAAATAAAACGTTTAAACATATGATTTTTTAGTTTTTCTCTCGTGAAATAGTCATGTCGAATACCACTCAATTAAAAATTTTGTGAGGTAAAATGTTTCTCTTGTATTCAAGTTTGTTGCTTTTAGGTAATTTTGCTCATGACATTTAATCCAAAACCATTCGCCTGACGGCTCGTGGTTTTGTTAAAAATGTCATTCGCAAAATTGCCAAGCAACAAACTTTCATGACAATCGAAAAATTTTGCCGACAAAATTTTCACTCTCGTGGTATTATATATGATTATTTTTTTCAGTTGTCAAAATCTGACATTTTGGTGGTTTTAACCAATAGCAATACATTATTCTAGCCAATAATTCGGTATTATACTGATAATTCTGCTTCCTCATCGATAATAGCTTGTATACAAAATTTTACTTTGAATTTGTCATTATTGACAACTAAAAGTGCTTCGAAGTTTATTGAAAAATGAACACAAACCGATTGAGTGCCATCACCCAAGAGAATATTGAACATTCAGGTACCTAATACAAAATTTTAAATTGTTGAAAAAAATAATCTTCCCAAATACAACTCGCTCTTCAAATTTTATCACATAATTTTTTATTTTCATCACTCAAACTTGTTTATTTGAGGCAAAAACATTCAAACAAACCGAATTTAGATAAAATCCCTCGTCCTAACAGATGTAACGCTATATTTGACCACTATCATTGGAATATTTAAATATCTACCGGACGGCGAGTAGCCAGTCCTTTTTCCTTATCAACATGTGATTCTCGTCGAAAACTTGTAGCACCGATCACCGTTGAAAGGCAAAATTTTACATTTAATGTGCGACGAATAATCTCCGTTGGTGAGGTTCAGTATACACTGATATTGGTCAAATATTTCAATTCTTCTTTCTTATAGAGAGATAGAAATTAAGAACACTGTTAATATTTAAATTCTTTCTCGAAGCGGAGCATGTGAACAGGAGAGGAATATGTAACGTATGTCGATTGCTCATCGCATAGTTCAACAATTTAATAGCGAGTAGGTAGTGAGAATAAGCTTTTTTTCTCCTGTGAACCATGAAACAGCCCAGTTGAATTTTTAAAATTTATCTTTTCTTTAAAATTTATCTTTCCTAAAGTGCATTCAATGTGAATGCACTTACTTAGTACCTGGAACTTACTGAGTACCTGAGACCACAAAACAGTCTGGAACTTTGTACCCGGAAGTTGTACCTGAACTATGTACCTGCCAATTCCGACGAAGTAGTTTCCATCAGACACGTGGAAAATTAAGGAAAGTAACAAGTGAACCAATTTAAAACCAACGTGCTTCAACACACAAAACCAACATTTTTTTTTATATTTTACTGTGATATTTTTAATCATTATACAACTTGTACATTTAACAACGTTGTTCATATTCCTTCCCTTCCAACATTTCCAGGTTTGTTGATAGAGAGTTGTGAGGTGAAAAACAAGTCGACTAATATTATTCAGGTTGGCGCCCACTTACCTTTCTTGATTAACTTTAATTACATTTCTTAACTTGATTCATTAACTTATTAAATTCATTTCGTTTCTTAACTTCATCTATTACCTATCTCATTAACTTCAATAACTTAAATACAGTAGGATTACCCGCGAATCGGTAAGACTACTCCCTGAATTGATATTAGTTTGGTCTCCGAATTCAACCTAAGGTGCTCTCCACATTGAGTCGCCGTTGCAATTTATCTTGCCTTATTATTTTAAATAAATAATAGGTAACACAGACTCGTGATTTCATCAATCGGTTTGTTTTCATATTTTTGCCAAATAAACAAGTTTTCGTGGAATAGAAAAAATTATCGATAAAATTTGAAGCACTCGTGGTATTGCCTTTGAAAATTTTTTCGTGGTGGCTACCCAACAATACTGGAAATTTTTTTGACGTTTATAATGGCAGAATATTTTTTCTGACAAACTAATTTTTATTTGTTTACATGATATTTTTGATTCATTTCAACTACAAGCTTAGATGTTTCCTAAATTCTTTGGCCATTATGAATAATGTTTACATTAAAAACGCAATTATTATATACTATGGCAGGTTGATTGGAAGTTGAAGAAGACCTCCTTGATGTTGTTGGAAATAAACACATTTGGTGTGGAATTTTCTTACCGAATACCACACGAGGTCAAATTAAATCCGGAAATTTTTTCTCGCCCATGAATGTTTTGAAAATTATCCCGAGTCGAAGACGAGGGAAATAATTTGACCTCTAGTGGTATTACTAGTGAAAACCCCATTTAAAAAGCATTGTTCATTTACGCACGCTTTTTAACGTCTGTATAATGTATGATTTCACACATTTTTTTTGGTTCGTAAATGCCTAATTTCAAAGGTGATCCTAGATAAAACAAATTTATAACGATCAATTTACCTTGTCGTTTAACCATGAAAACGTCATCGATAATTAGTTCGTAATTGTTGTGAGTAGCAGCGTGAGTATTCTGAACGTATTCAGTGATGATGCTGAATTCTTCGGTGTCTCGTCCCAAAACTTGCAATTCGGTATTTAGTTGTTTGTAATAACTGTCGACTGTGTGTTCTGAACCAGAAGATTTCATCAAATTGTATGCCACTTCCAATTCCATTAAACTATCCAGCATTAATATTTTTTGCTAAGAAAAAAATTATAAATCACATTGCAAAGGCAACAATCAAGAAAATGTACCTTTATTACTTCGGGGTCGTCCATTACTGGAGGATTATCGACACCGAATGAGTGTGGTATAAATGTATAGAATCTGTTAGTAGCATCAATTAATCTCGAGCTTTCAGCATTTTCGTTTATCAAACTTTGTAGTTCGCTCAATACACCAAAAGCTTTTTGTATTTGAGTTTTACTCAATTTACCTAAAATTCATAAAAATGCATTACATCAATGAATTAGACAAATTAAGATTAGAACTAAAACCAAAAATCTTTGTTACACCAAAAGCCTCAAACTATAATCTACCAATACCCAAGAAAACCGGAAACATAAATAATAAGGATCCCATTCAGGATAATAAGAATACAGTAATAGAATATAAGTCTCACAATATTCTAATTTTATGTGATCAATTTGGTTATAGTTTGGGTCAACTGATGAGACATCGTTTTAAAAATGCAAATGTGCAGACTATTATTAAGCCTTTTGCTTGTTACGATGAAATAATTGAAAAGTTGCCACAATTGACACCTAATTATAAACAACGGTCTTGTTAATAAACCTAACACTAACTTTATTCTGTGCTTAAACCATCAGTTTGACGATTCGGTTATTATTATAGCGGGATCAAATGATCCCGTTAATAGGAATCTAAATATTGTATTGGTCTTTTTTTAGGAAAATTTTTTGATTTTCCAAAAAATTTTCAATATTTGAATAAATTGAAAATTTTTGAAAAAATTTTGAATTTTAGAAAAAAAAATTTGAATTTTTGAAAAAAAATTTGAATTTTTGAAAAAAATTTCATTTAAAAATTTTTTTCGATTTTTGATAAAATTTTGAATTTTTGAAAAAAAATTTGAATTTTCGAAAAAAAATTTCAATTTAAAATTTTTTTTCGATTTTTGATAAAATTTTGAATTTTTGAAAAAAAATTTGAATTTTCGAAAAAATTTTCAATTTAAAATTTTTTTTCGATTTTTGATAAAATTTTGAATTTTCGAAAAAAAATTTGAATTTTTGAAAAAAATTTCAATTTAAAAAATTTTCGATTTTTGATAAAATTTTGAATTTTTGAAAAAAAATTTGAATTTTCGAAAAAAAATTTCAATTTAAAATTTTTTTTCGATTTTTGACAAAAATTTTAATTTTCGAAAAAAAAATTCAATTCTTGAAAAAAATTTTTCGATTTTTGATAAAATTTTGAATTTTCGAAAAAATTTTGAATTTTTGAAAAAATTTTCAATTTTTGAAAAAATTTTCAATTTAAAATTTTTTTTCGATTTTTGATAAAATTTTGAATTTTCGAAAAAATTTTGATTTTTCAAAAAAAATTTGAATTTTCGAAAAAAAAATCATTTTTGCTACTTGTCAAATTTTTTTCAATTCTCGGAAATCAAATGTTAAATTCAATGAAAATAAAAAAAATCGAAAACTTTCAAAATTCAGTGGATGGAATAATAATTATCGAGGAATTCTTGTTTTACCTTGCCTCACCCATCCCAACTTATCTTTCAATCAAGCAGTAGCAAAAATTTTTAAAAATTGTATCATCAGAACAAATACTTCTTATTCCTCTAATCTACCAAAAAGTAAAATAAATGACTAGAAATTATTTTTTACTTGACCAAAATGAGCTGTGGAATACTCATTTTCAACCCATTGAAAATAAAAGAAAAAATGAGTAATGAAACAAAATTACATTATTTAGACAAAAAATTGTAATGAAATATTTTTCATTACTCATTAAGAATTAAAATTTAAAATGTACTAAAAATACATTGTTCATAAAAAAAATTTAATGGAATTAATTTAATTAATCATTAAAAAATTAATGTGTAATGGAAATTGAATACATTACCCATTATGAAAAAAATGAGCAATGAATTGTCATCGCATTAAAAAAAATGCATTGTTTGCAACTCTGATCTCAAATAAGTTTACTTGCAGATCAAAAATGAATATCACATTTTTCACTTAAAATACTTTAGTGATTTTTTTCCCACTGGACTAATTTTCAGGAGACAGGAGGGTTAATAGAAATCTAACTATTTTATTGGTCTTTAAGATGAATTTTTCAAGAAAATTTTTCGATTTTTGAAAAATTTTTAATTTTTGAAAAAAATTTGAATTTTTGAAAAAATTTTGAATTTAAAAAAAAATTTCGATTTTTGAAAAAATTTTAAATTTTTGAAAAATTTTTGAATTTTCGAAAAAAATTTGAATTTTTGGAAAAAATTTTAATTTTAAAAAAAATTTTGAATTTCGAAAAAATTTGAATTTTCGAAAAAAATTTGTGCTGTTTTGTTTTTCGTATGACTAGAGTTAGATTAATAACTTTTATTTATTATTTATACATATATTATTTTGTGAAACTGTATTTACTTTGTATTAGTTGTTTTTAGACTAAATAAAGCATTTATAATTGTATTTAAAAAATGTATCGGTCTAAATTACCCAACGGCATTTTTTCTGTGTCCAATTCAAATTCCAACATGAGTTTTCTCATAGAGTTGATATCGAAGATCATTTTCATCAGATTTTGTACTTGAAGTGGTAGTTTCGATTCAGCATCCACAATATCTAATTTAGAATCTTCTTCCTCTTGTCCATAATCCATTTCAACGGGATACATTCTACCGGGTACTTTTTGGAAATTATGTCTATCGTCCCATTCATTACCCGTTTTTTCCTTATATAATTCTTTGAATAGTTTTACCCCTTCATAAATAGTTTTCAGTGACTCCAATTTAGTTTCTACAAAATATTATAATATTTCAAACATCTTAATGTAAATACAGATCTAGTAACTTACTTCCGATAGTAGTACCGATCCTTCCCCAAGATCTAAACAACCAATAGGAATTTCTTTTATCATGTTCGAGGATTTGTAACTTATAATAACTGTTTTTACCAGATTGAATGTCAGTTAAACCGAGAGTTGCAAAATATTTGTCATCTCCTTTTCGGTAAACGTGAGCTGTATCTTCCAGTCCTGAATCTGGATCAACAGCAGTGCCTCCTTTTAGTTTCAGTTTTACCGATTTTGGTACGGATTTCGTGTAGATGCTTTGGAATTTCGATTTTCTACTTGTAGATGGTTCATCAGGAAGACGAGCAGTTGGCTATTTATGGAAAATATATCGATAATAAATATATATAAATTTTAAAATAATTAAGACTTACATCTGATCCCCAATCACAAATACTTTTTTTAATAATCAAATCGGGAATTTTTCCAACATTACTTTTGGCCTCATCCAAGAAATCATCAGGTACAACATGGATTTGTTCAATTTCTGCCTCTTGCATTCTACTATTCTTTTTTTCAACTTCATCAGGTGTTGATATTACAGCCACTACCGTTTTATCTATTTTCGTTACAACTTTTCCTCCCAAGGAAATTACCAACTTTTTTATTTCATCTTTACCTTTAGGCGGTTTGCCCAAGATAACGAATTTCATTTCGTACAACGGTGGAAGGTCTCTCTTAACACGGGGCCTTAAATTAATAAAAATAATTCAAACTATATTAAACATTTCAAACAACTTACTCAGCATTTTCTTCTTCCTTTTTAACATCATTAGATGCAATTTTAGTTTTAATAATCCTTGTTCTGGGAGTGTATTTATAATTCTTGAAAATAGGGTATTCTTCTTTCAGCTCTTTTAATATCTTGAATGGTTTGCGTTTTGGTTCTTTTACAATCTTTCTACATTTTGTCCATTCTGTAAGATTACCATTGCAAACATAACCACTGTTCATGTATTCGAATTGACCTTTACAAGTATCACATGGTTCTAATGCTCCAAAGGTCATCACATCTGATAATTGATCCAAAATCTAAAGTAAATTCAAGGGTTTCAATTCAAAACAATATTTGGAAAATATATAATTATTACCAATGTACAGAGTGCTGAAGATTAACATATAAAATATAAATGACATTCTGGAAGTAGTAAAACATATGAGGTTGAGTTAATTGGCTATTTTTAGCATTCTAAGAATGAAATTTTACAAGTTCAGTTGCATTTAGAACAGGTTATAGTGAACATTTGGTAGTACTACAAAACATAACAACTATTGGATGATTTCAAGTACCTTTTCTCTTCCTATAGATGGTGTTTGATTATTGTATTCCAGCAGTTGTACGAAAGCCTTTTTCTTACTCAATTCTGTAAATAACACATCAAGAGCATCTCTGTATTTGAACATAACTTTAATTTGTTCCCTGTATTCATCATCTTTTTTACCTCCATCAACTTCATCTTCAGTCTTAATTTTTTTTACAGAAGGCGCATCTTCCTGTTTAATTGCTCTATAAAATTAATAATACATATAAAACAATCTAAATCAATGATTACACTTACCATGAAAATGTTAATATCGCTAAATATAATACTTACACTACATGTTTCTTAACAACCTCCTGATCATCTTTTTTAAGTTGGTTAAAACCCGGTAGTTTGTCACCAGATTCAAAATATCCAAGATCACCTCGAACTTGGGCAAAACAAGTTATGTGATGCCACATATCTTGTCCTCCATATTTCTTACCAACATCACTTTCAAAATCTTTTTTGGATATACGTACCTAAAAGACGGATGTCAAAAAAATCAAGATATTGATAGATCTAACTCAAAGTAAAATTTTATTGAGGAAATATTTATTTTATCATAGCCAAAACTTATTAACCTAATTTAATCATACACTGTAGTTATATGAAAATGACTTACTTCATCCTTAAGAATTTTCTGCTCGCATCCTCTACATCCAGCTCTTCCAGATTTGGCATATTCGATACGGAAATCTTTAATTGCTTCCTTTTTTAATTTAGAATCCACCGCATCACTACCTCTTTTTTTACCTTTTTTGTCAGGAACAATCGTCACATCAGATAATCCTACTTTACCATTTATTTTGTCTTGATCTTCTATTCTCAGAGCTTCGAAGTGTTCAATGTCATCAGTTGTTCTTGGTCTCTGTTTTTTAAAGAAGCATTGAAAGTGATACCAATTTGGAACCTTCCCATCAAAATGTGGCGACTGAAGTAAAATTACCAATTATTTTAAACTGGAGCATTGTTTTTTTTGTGCATTTCAATGTTTAGAATTGTTATTTTGTACCTGCTATAGATTAGTTTAAATATTTTTTTACAATTTTATCATCAAATTCAAGTTTATAATCCTTAGTATTAGAATGGCATAAATTATTATATAACTAAATATCAACCAAAATATTTCTTTTAAATTACCTGCACCATAACAGCGAGACGCAATGAAGCTTGAGCAATTGATGTTTTACAGCCTTTGCAGCTGGAACGACCAGTTTTGGCATACTCTGCCAAATAGGGTAGATCGGTTTTGACCATTTTTTAAATATTTAGGATAATGAATATTTCATTTAAGCAAACTACCGGCTCCAATACACCTTCCTCGTGTGCTGTGTATTAAATAAACGTCAAAACTACTTGTCAAGCAAACCATTTTCCCGGGCTGTCATACTAATTGGCCTTGTTTTTCTACCGGCTAGGAAAAAATGTAGTTCTAATCGACATAGTTAAGGTTAAGAAAATAAGAAGACACTTTTTTCTTATTTTAGGTTATATATTAAAGTTTAAAAATATTTGAAAAAATGTCTTTGTGTGAAGCAGAAAAAACATTTATTCTTCATGGAGTCGATGTAAATTATTTATATATTTTATTAAACAACAAATTTACAGTTCCCAACTTTGCAGGAAAATTTTCGAGTAGATGGTCGGGAGCGTGAGGATTACAGAACTATGGAATTAGAAACAGATATAGTTTCTCATGCTTTTGGTTCTGCCAGACTTAGATTAGCGAATACGGATATTCTTGTTGCTGTGAAAATAGAAGTTGATGTCCCGTTTCCAGAATCACCGCACCAGGGAAAGATCGAATTTTTCGTTGATTGGTAATCCTTTATTATAATGTGGCAATATTCAAATAGAAAACAAGATACATTGGGTGTTTTGTTATAAGAAATATTTACTTATTCTTTTAGTTCAGCTAATGCAACACCAGATTTTGAAGGTAGAGGAGGAGAAGATTTAGCTGTAACACTGTCAAGTACATTGAATTCAGCTTATTCTTCCTCTTTAGCATTTGATTTAAAAAAGTTGTGTATTCTGCATGGAAAAAAATGTTGGAAGCTGTACGTAGATATTTTGGTAATGTATTTTGTACCTATTTGTGACCAAGTATTTTAAAATATAATTCTTCATATTTTAGATATTAGAATGTGGTGGTAATTTGTTTGATGCAGCTTCAATAGCAGTAAAAGCGGCTCTTTGGCAAGCACAAGTACCTTTAGTTAAAAATGTTAATATTGATGGTAATAATGTTGAACTTGATGTATCAGATGAATTATACGACTGTACAAGATTGGATGTACAAAAGGCTCCAGTAATGGTAAGCACAAAGATATCAAATGCTTTTAGAAACATTCAATATCAAAGTGAGAATCATTTGTAGGTAACAGTGTGTAAAATTGGAGAAAAATGTATTGTAGACCCCAATGTTGCAGAAGAACAATGTTCAGTTGGATCTGTTGTGGTAGCAGTATCTGGAAACAAATTCAGCACTGTCTATCAAACTGGTACAGGATCACTTCACCCAGCTACATTTTTAGAAAGTATTAAATTAGGATATGAAGTAGCTCAAAGATTGGATAAAGCTTTATGGGAAACTTTAAACCAAATTAAACCTAATCAAGATGTTGGATTTCTTAAATAAATATTTTATTTTCAAGCTGTTTTAATAATCTACTTCTATGGAGTATACGCACACACACACACCAATTTTTTTTTTATATTAAACACTTTTTCGATAAACAGAAACGTCCAAAGATTTTATTAGTCTAAAAGAATGTATGTGAATTTTCAATGGGCAGATTGGTATATTGATGATGGTCAGTGAGTTTGAAACTAGAATTCTATGGTTATGGGTTATCTTGAATATTGTATAGAAATCTTAATCAGTAATTAAAGTCCTTTTCAGTGGGGGCTAGTACATAAGCAGAGCTCCCAAAAATTAACTAAAATATTTCCTTTTATCGAAGAATCAATTTTTTTATCAAAAATTATTGAGTTGAATTTTGTGGAGCTCTTGGCTCTTCGGGGACATAATGATAGCGATATTATAAAGATTTTCATGACAAAGTTGTTACAACATTTTTGAACCGAAGAGAACGTAGAGGAGACTTAAGTGTTCCGTATTCAACATTTACATATTTAAATAATATTCTAGAGTTATGTATTTGCATATGCAAGTGTTTCAATCAATTTTTTTTTGGTAAAAAAAAATAACAAAATGATACTATTGTAATAGAAACACAATTTCTTAAGAATTTATTCTACTATCAAAATTTTAGATAATGATAAAAATATTATCAGTGATTGATTAGATTATTTATTCAACAAACCCATTAATAATATCTGCTACCTTACTGATCTAATGAGACAGTAAATTTGAACAATCAATTGCAATGAAAGCTAACACAATTTGTATTTTAGTATTTGTACTTTTTTGTGTAAAAAATACTACTGGTAAGTTTTTTTTATGCCATATGTTTTATTCTATAAATAAAGCAATCTTATTGTTATCTATCATTCCAATTTTTATCATATAATTTGGCAATGCAAGTACACCAAGCTTGTACACAAATGAAATAATGGTTTTTCAATTAAAATGTAGTTTTCAACTAATTAATGGCTGAAGAATAAAAGGAATTGTAGTGATAATGGAAAAAGGAGTTGTTTAGGTGCATTTTTGCAGAAACTGGTTCCATGTCTCTTTCAGAATAATTCCAATTGTACTCTAGTGCAGGAAACACCTATGTAAAAAATAGACCCTTTTGCTGTATAAAATTATTCAACATGGAAAAACGTTTATAACAAGACGAAAAGTTTCATACCATATAGCACCTGGATTGAAATATATAAAAAAGTTTCATATGCTTGCAGAGGTAAAATTGATTCCCACACTCACATGCTAACAAAATGTTTCATATGGGTGTTATATTTTGCCGTTTTTATAGGTTTAATCAAATGTTACGTATGTTCACAAACTGAAGATGATGCAGATACTCACTGTTTAGATAGCCCAGGATCCTCGGATTCTGATATATTGGAATGTGATAAGAAATACTGTTATGTCGTTAGGCAAGATTATAAAGTAAGTCAACATGCTCATGAATTAGAAATAAGTAGTTTTCTTTACAATTCCTTGTAGGATCCCAGAGGAAAATTGGCATCCATATTAAGGACTTGTTTGGACAAACCTATATACACAAATGAAGTAATTGAAGATGACACTCACAGAGCTTACTATAGGGCTTGTAAAACTGATTTGTGTAATGGTGGCAATGGGAGAACTGACGAGAGTACTGGGGATAGTGGTGCTTTTGGAGACAAGGGTACTATTTATGTTCCTGGAACTGGTACAAACAGTGGACAAATCATAAATGTTGTCTATGTCTTCAATTTGATATCTTTTGTAATGTTGTATCTGTTGAGATAAGGTGTTAGATTTAGATGTGTAATAAAGTAGAAAAAATTGAAACTCATTTTATTTATACAAAAGTGATAAACTTACTATAAAATGTCCATACAAATCTTCAATATATTTAGAATCTAAAATGTCAATTCACCAATAATTAAATATCTACTTCTTCAACTGAGTTTTTACTTTTTTAAATTCCTTCGTTACATCGTTAATCATATCATCGCAATGGGTATCAATTACCTTTATTAAATAATCTTTTCTTAGTGCAAGGAATTCTTTCAGGAGTAAACTATTTTGAGATTTCTGTAATTTTGCAAATGAGCATTTTGGGGCATGTTTTAAATGTTCCAACCATGGATTATCCGTCGACTCCCAACCATCAAGAAATTTGTTACAGAAAAAACACTTCACCGCATCAGGTTCACGTTTATTACCAGCAAAAATAAATCCTGCTTCTGCCAACTGAAAAGAATACACTTCTTTGATCGTTCAATTGATTTACAAATGCATCATGTTATTAAAACATTAGTTACCTTTTTAACGTTACATTCTGCAACATCATCAAAAACCCAATTTTTGTAAGTACTTAATCTCACGTCTTCAAAAAAGTATGGTAGTTCATCTTCAAACACCTAAAATTTATAATATTTCATAAAGTCAGATATACATTATAAGTACCTATTCTTTTTTCTCTATTTTTCAAACCACAATAATGTTTTTTTAAATATAAAAAACATTATTGTGGTTTGATTCCCAAAAAGTAAGAGAAAAAAGAATAAGTAATGCCACAAGGAACATACAGAATATGTTATATTTACCTTTTTTATATCCATATCTATTTATTGGAATTGATAATATGTAATTGTAACTTGATGTTTTCGTTTTATAACTATATAGGTATTCGTTTAAAAAATTTTAAGAGAATGCGACCGTTACTTATTTTGGTTCAATGTCAGTTGTCATTATGATACCTTTGAAATGAACTACCATATTTCTCTATGTGAACTACTCTATAGAGATAGAGATCAAAATATTTCATAAGGTGGATTCATGCAACATAAATTAAATTTAAACTTATAACAGTCAAGTCTCTATGCAGTAAACCAACAAACTGGCTATTTTTTTACAGTTACAATGGCTGTTCGACAAGGTCAGTCGAGTACGTACCTATTTGAACTGACAGTTACCATGATCTGACATCTGACAGTTGCCACAAAAAATTGAAATAAAAGTGGTTTTTATGACTGATTAATTCAGATTAATTACTCATTATTCATATAAAGCAATGTAAAGTAATATTTGGAATGTGACGACGAATGTGTAATATCTTTTGATTGATTATGTGAATTTTATTGTTTAAATACTGATGCAAAATGGCAGAAATCGACCATCAGCTGGCTCTGCTTTTACAAAACAAATTTGATCAAGAAAGAAATGATTCAAAATTAGCAAAAACATTACAAGAACAACTTGAACAACAAAATGCAGAGAAACCCAATAAAGAAATCAATTTATCTGATTCCATAATCGCCAAATCTTTGCAAGAGCAGTTTCAAAGAGAGTTGGAAGTTGAGCGACCTGGACACAATTTAGTTTATGAATCTCACAAACGAAATAAACAGACTGCAAAATCGCTTACAGATCCATCTTGGGAGGTCATAGATCCAACACCAGACATTCATAATCTGTTCATTGCATTTAGTGAACGATTTTTTTGGAATCAGTTGGGATCAGTATGTGTTTGTTGGAGTAAAAGAATGACAACTTGTGCTGGAGTTTGTTCTTATCAAGGTAAGTTAAGTACCACACATTGAAAATTTAGTTATATTGTGCGATTAATCAATATTTCAGGAAGAGGTGGACTCTGTACAATATCACTTAGTGAACCACTTTTAAAGCTAAGACCACGAAAAGATTTAGTAGAAACCCTTTTACATGAAATGATTCATGCCTACCTCTTTGTAACTAACAATAACCGGGATAGAGATGGACATGGACCAGAGTTTCTCAAACATATGAAAAGAATTAATGATGAGGCAGGTGAGTTGTTCAAGTAATGAAATTGTAGTTATATGTTTGTATGGAAGAAAATACACATATGTTCATTAATTGTCTTAGAAAACAATTATATTAATGGCCAAAAAACTGTATGTTGACATAATATTTGAAGTATTGGAAATTAAAACATATTTACTATAAAAAAGATTGTGGAAAGAATGTTTCTAAAAAAATAAAGTGTAAGTTTGCAAATACAAGCAGGTGAGTGTGTATTTAATGTAATAGATAAGATTTAATTTTAATCTTGTAAGAAATTCATATGACTAAACTAGTTCATATTTTGTCTGGTTTGGTACCAGAACTAAATATATACCTAAAAATTTAATTATTTTTGTCATCGTTTAAAAAGATTGTTGCTTATTGAAAAATATCTGATTTTTCCAAGAATTAGTTAATTTTGTTGATAGAAATCAAGTAGAGTTTAAGAAAACTCTAAAACTGTGCCAATTTTCCAACACTATTCTTGTTCTGATAAGTAGAGTCCTGATAGTCCTTTAAAGCTCATAAAGTTTATTGGACATGGGATCTAGTATACAAAATTTACCATATTTTTATTTGCTTACAGGTACAAATATCACCATCTATCATAACTTCCATCATGAAATGAAATATTATCAACAACATGCATGGTGGTACGATCAAAGTTTTCATCGGGTTGAACCACAAATTCCAAAATGGAAAACTCGTTTTGATAAAATGTTCAATATTTTCAAGAAGCCTCGTCGTTATAGTGTAGTATGGATGGTGGAACCTTTTGTATAATCTTAATGTCTTTTGACTTGAACCAAACTAGTTATGTTTTAAGTTATCAATTTTATATTTAAACAAAAACGGTAAAGCTTAATTTTGTTTAATCCACTTTATAATGTTACTGTAGAATATACTAACAAATATTTTTATATATTATTATAACAATAAAGGTGCAGATATTTATTAAGCTATTAAAGATTAAAATTAAACCAAGCTGTTGGTTATAAGGGTAATAGGAACATTGGTAGCTAAACTGAAATTTAGAAATGCTCGAATATAATGTTAAATACACCTTTTATGAGCCACAAAATATTATCAGCATCACTTATCTTTTGTCAAATAGTGATAATAGCAGGTTTTTTTATTGCTGTTGATTCAGTGGCATCATCCATTTTAGTACTACATAATCATAAAACAAACAATAT
>CAJUYH010003746.1:27726-58369 GCA_910591685.1 Galerucella tenella | reverse complement strand
AAAATTTAAATTTAAACTTTGAACACCCCGTATCTCGGAAACTAGCATTATTTGCATAAGGCATGTTAAGCAGAATCATCATATTTTTAGGTCTAGAATCTACAGTTCAGAGATTGGACATTCTTAATGAATCACCCTGTAGATTAAGTTAATGACAAAATAAATCACTACTGTGGTCAAGCCAAAATATGTAACATCAAGTAGGCATCACATTAAATATAACTTCTGTCATTCTGACGATAATAATTATCAATAATTTAGAATTTTCATATATTTTAAGTAGAAAAAGTTAGCTACATTTGAAAAATAATTCTTTGTATTTCATTGTAAACATTTTAGTTTGAAAGCTACAGCCACCCTTTTAAATGACAAATTAAAAATGTTGTATTATTAAACTGTACTTTATTTTCATAAGTATCAAAAACAAGTATTGATTGATTGATTGACCACTTGTTGACTTAAGTTATATGTAAATACATATCTATTAATATGTTTTTTTAAACAGCACGCGACTAGTGACGAAAAATTCACAAACTACAATATTGCCACTGTGGAACTCTCATATTTATTACTTGTCTTCAAACCATGTTAGATTGGATTCACATTTTCTCTAAATGAATCATGTTTTCTCTTGGTTCGTTAATCTAACCTTTAAGCTTCCCTGACGAAAAACTTGCTCCTCAACACACCCTTACCTTTCTGTGGCATAGCGAAAGCGCTGCAAAAAACAAATAGCAGTACTTCGACGGAAAACAATCTCGGGAACCTAACCCAACCTAACCTTGAAAAAATTCGCAAAGTATCTACTGAACCAGAACAGGAAATCTAGATATCTTATATCCTATCTCACCCTTGCCTCCCATTTATGTAATCGCGAGTCCACTTCCTCAGGGAAGCGCGTCCCACAAATTGGGAATCGTTGCTTAAATTAAAAACTCTACACTGGACTAGTTAAATCCTGAAAACTTCCTCGGGGCATTATAAATAAGGCTGCTTCGACTCAAATAAACACAAAATCAAAAAAACTGTACACGTTCGATTTTCCTTGGGGCAATTTTTGTAATAAATAATTCAAGTCTATTTAAATAATGCATAATGCGGAAAAGTTACACATTAATAAAAACAAGGTTATTTATAGGCGCCTTACAAAATGTATACTTGTAATACAAATTTTTTTTGTCGTGTACCTAATGTATAATACATTGTACTTGAACTTTCGCGAGCATTAAGTAATCTTCAAAGGAAACAAGTAAGTGGGTCAAAGTTGTTTGCACATATCAGTGTAATTCGTCATTCATCAATTATTGTGTTCCAAAAATATCTCCTTTCGATTTATACCTAGTCGTTATAAATGTTTATGGTATTGCGAGGAATCTGTTGAATTGCCGCAAGCTATGTGGGAGATGTGAAGTTACTTCATAATACTAAATAAGTAATACTTTGAATAATTATACTTCTAATGTAAGTATCTGTTATCTGTTCAGTTACCAATACCCATTCATTCTTACAATTTTTTACAAGCTACTGTGTCATTGCATTTAAGAGGACACAAAAATTATTTTTTTCTACGACGGTGCGTTTTAACCCATATTCCCACACGCATTTTAGTTTTGAAAGTGTCACTTTCCCGCACTAGTGCGGGAAAGTAAAATTATGCAAATTTTAACCTTATTAGATAGTTTTTTACTTCGTAAGTTATAGCTATTGTTACAACAGGTGAATAAATATTTACGGAATATATCAAATAAAATTCTTTCATCTACTAATGACTTAAAACCGTTGCCGTCACCATGATGGTCATCTTTATGCGACCTGCAACCGATGCCATCCTCATCGGCGTCATCTACTTACCAGTTAACACCAAATAACTCCACTGGACTGGCAATTTCAAGTAATTTACAGAACGCAACAAATTGTTTTTGTTTTTAATATTAATATTTATAATAATTACCTAGTAGTTTTTAGTTGAAGCTTTGTATATGTATGTTGAGATGAAATAATTTTTGAAAAATGGGTTGATATATTTTTTGCATATACGGTCGTAGAAAAAATAATGTTCCTAACTCATGCGTAAAGTGTCTTTCCCGCCTTTGACCACTTTCCGCACTTGTTAGGAAAATAACTATTTTCACGGTCCATCTAGTCACCTTATAAGTAATGCGAGTTTAATTCCTCCACGCTTGAGGGTGGCGCTTTTAATCTTCCGATGTATCATAAAATAAATGTCCTAGGTAATCTTTTAATACCAGAAGCTTTAGTGATTGTAACGTCAAGACAGAGCCGGCTAAAGTAATGGGGAGGTGGTTTTTGTGCGGTCGTCTCTGGCGGGATACTCTTAATGCTACTCGGAAGCTTTGCGTTCATAGCTCCTGAGTGGGGTTGAGGCCTGGCTAGAAGAAATTCCACACTCCCGGAGAAAAGGGGCTGACCTTCGCCCATCACAAAGAGGTATACTTTGACAAACTTATCTGAAGATATGAAAGGAATGCGGTCGAAAACTTTCGATTTTGCTACAATTAACTATGAAAAAGCTAAAGTGATGGAAATGTAATATGATTGTGATTATAGTAACCACCAAAGATATAGAACCAGTAACACCAAAAGAACTTTGAGAAGAAATAAAGACAAACATCCACAAGAAAAAAGCACCTGGTTATAACATGATAACAGAAAAAATTCTAAAGTAATTGTGGTATCCAGGTTAAACCAAGGAGTGATCCTGAAGCTGAAGCAAAATATGAGTTTGAGGCCAGAAAAAATAAGGGTCATTACAATAAACCGCAAAGAGCTAGTAAAAATCGTAAGCATATGAATAAAGATTTTGAATTTGAATTTATATTTTTTAATTTGGGAAAAACAAGTTTACAAATAAATTAAAAAGTTTTGCATCACTTCGTATCGGCTTGTTAGAAATTTCTACTTAAGCTGTGTCATATTTGTTCATGTTTTGGTGCACAAATGATTCAAATATCAAATGTTATCTTTTTTATTTCCTCAACCTTTGGTATAATGAAAGATAAAAAATGTATGATACTTTTTTCTGAAATTAGTTCTCTAATTTGCTATTGAAATTCATATTAATGTTGAATACCTAGGTAGATATAGATCAAAACTTTAGAATTCTTTTGAATGGAGATGTTTATTGGATTATAATATATCTAAATTTCATTTGTTTCCATTTTTCAACATTGAAGTTTGATGTTTATCAAATATTTTTTTATTAAACACTATATTTGAGTATTTCAGTATTAGGTATGACAAAATAGATATTTGTTCTTAATTAGTATTAAATATGGCGTTCAGCAAAAAAAATATTGAATAAACAGCGTATAAAGTATTTAAAATCCCCGCCATCCATCGATAGTCGTAGCACGTCGCGGCACGTCGCCACTATCATCAAGTTCATAGATAACATTAGAAGTTCAGGTAACTTCGGTCACTTGAGTTGCGCATGCGTCCAAGCAGCGTTTAACCTTCTATTAGATGTGACTGAATGTGAGTGGATTGGTGCAGCTGCTAGGGTGCCGAGCTCACATCTCAGAGCAGGGCCCGTATTCTTAAGGGACTAGTGAGAATCTCACCAATGAGATTGATGCATTACGAGTTGCCTGAAACGAGAGAGATTCAATCTCTCATGGTTCGGACCGATAGAGAATCTCGCCAAAAGCGGTGAGAAGCTTAGAAACATGCCTATTGGATTTCGTCCGGTGATATTGCAGATCTCACTATTGCCTTTAAAAATACGACTCTCATGTTTTAGGCAACTATGCAATACACCTATCTCATTGGTGAGATTCTCACTAGTCCCTTAAGAATACGGGCCCAGAGGTCGTAGGATCGAAACACGGTTATGACCTGGGTTTTTTAGTTTTTTATTTCTTATTTTCTGATATTTTTATACATAGTTCCACTTTGATGAACCGGGTTTGATCTGGGTTTTCTTGTTTTTTTTTAATTTTCTATTTCTTATTTTCTGATATTTACATATGTTTTTTCTACAGCGAAGAGGGGCCAAATCCATCAGATTTTTAACATGAAATTTCCTAACATGTCTTCTTAACCTTCCGTAGCTAATACGGCGTCTGTGAGACTGACACCTAAGAAAATTTCCGATTATTCCCGGAGAAAACGCGAACGCGCTTGGCCATCATCAATAGCTGATTTTTTATGGCTGGTGAACTACAAAGGTACCTCCTATGACTCAGTTGTTTGTTTATTGTTTAGTACTATAGCGCTTCCATAATAAGTATAAGCCAAGTACTTAAAATGTCATTCTAGTTTCGTAACTTTTTATATAGTTTAGGTATCTTAACTTAGTCTTATTTTGAAGCAATTATATTTAGTACGCTCAGATTCATTTAAATCAAATTCATTAATATTCATGAGACTTCAATACATATTTTTTACTTCTACGATATCAAACGTTTGAAATCCATTATGTCATTTGCGACACTCCAATGCTATTAATCAAAGTGCATTCACGACTATACAATGACAATACTCACAATATACTCGTATGTATGGTACAAACATGCAAGCAGAATAGAAAATAAATTTCATAAACGGATGCCACTTAAATGAGTTTCCTTCCTCTTGAATCGATAACAAGTTTGAATAAAACAGCTGACGATGGTTATTATCATTGACGTAGACTTTAGTTTGACTGAATTGGATATTGGAATAAATAATTTGTTGCGGTCGGTCAGCATAATTTTGTCTATATTAAGAAGTTGCAAAAAATATTCATATGTATATTAGTACCGCTTTTGTGTTTTTGGAAGAGAAAAACTATGAACATAAATTAACATTATTTTTCGAATATACCGATCAATTCAATTTTCTACAAAATTCACTTAGAGCCGAATAATATAGGTACTTAAAGTTTCTTGATTTTTAATTTGCGTTTACCATTTTCAATGATAAATTAATAATAGAGTAGATGGTGTTAACATGTTTGTATCTGGGACCCTATTCTCAACCCGTGACATATTTTGTCGCATGCGAGAAATCCTCTTTGTCGAATAAAATCTGAATATTCTTATTCTCAAATGTCGCTTCGCAAATTTTTGATAGACAAATTGTAGAATGGTCAAAGGCAGAATATGCGAGAATTTCATTACTTGCGAAATTTATAGGTTAACGTTATACATGTCAAAAGTGAAAACACTAAAACATTGTTTATCTACAACTGTCATGTAACGGGTACGATTTGACACTATTTTTAATGTCATAATGACGTATATTACCGCACTAGTGCGTTTTTGATTACATTACATAAGAATCTAGAAACATATTAATACCAGAATTAAATATTTAAAATAACACTGGAAGCTGCATTTTCAATTTCCGAAAGGAGATTTTCTTCGCTTGAACTCATTTTTATAGATTTTTGTTCATTCAACTTTGAAAATTTGATGACATAACTAATTTATTATTTTTTCCACAGCCTTGTTTGTCTTTGTTGCTATGGTCATAAAATATGATACACAGTACCTTATGTTTGCAGTCAATATTATTAAAAATACGTTGGATTGAAATTTTTTTCAAATTTTATATTATAGGTACTGTTAATAATACTAATAAACAGTTGTAGATAAAATTTTGTACGTAACACGTGTGATAGGAATTATTAACGCACTTATGTGATTACACGACTCGGCCTACACACGGCCTCGTCGTGCAAACTTCACATGCGTGCGATAATAATGTCCATATCCCACTAATTACGTAAATAACTATTAATACTTTTGTTAGGTTCTGTTTCAGAAATTTTTGAGAGAGAAAATGGCAGCTTTATTAATTGCTACTGAAAATTTAGAAAATCAAGAAATGTATCAGCGGCCTCGAGAGAGACGAGGAATATATAGAAGCGCTTTTAAATTTTTATCTGACAGAAAGTTTATGAAAACGTTCAGATTAACTAAAGAATTAGCTAGAGCTAATCATTATTCTAGAACCCTTAATAGAACAAGGGAATCGTGCAAGTGCATTATCTCTTGAAAATTTTTCAAATATAAGAGGCTCATTTTCTTTTTCTTGCATTAAATTTATTAATGTTCGAAATATAATGGGTGCAATAATTTTTTTTTGTTTCACTTTCCATGTTTATCTTGTTATTCTTGTTCTACATTCGAGTAAGTACATTGTACATTCTAACTTCTAACAAATACCCAAATCATTACTGTCATTTCATTATTTTACAACTTTACAAGAAAAGTGGCATGGAACACGATATAATATCGAAATTTCGGTGTTGCCAGTTCATGTTATTCGACAAAATTTATCTCATGCGACTTAGATGTCGAACCCATTTGAGAATGCCAGATGCCAATGTTGTGCGACAATTTCTATCGACATATCATGTCGAATACGACAAATATCATTCGACATTCGAGAATAGGCCCCCTGGTATACAATTTGTGGTAAATTTTTGACCACCCTATATTAATTTTTCTTTAGCAGCATCGAGTAGCCCTTGGAATGTTAGGATAGGGAGATGTAAGCCGTTTTGCCAAATATTCAGCAGTTTTCACAAAACATTGACCTAATGTTGAAAAATAGGTGATTTTTACCACCCTGTATCTCTGTAAATATTCAATTTAGACCCAAGTATGTGGTATCTACGAAATCTGCACTTTAAGGAGAATTGAAAATTACGAAAACATATAGAGTGTTCCATTTGAAAAATAGTAACTTTGATACGCCACACTTTATTGGAACACCCTGTATATTTCAAAATATTTTCAATTTATAGTTTAAGTTGAAGTTAAATTTGTAGTATAAAAAGATTTTTTACAAAATTAATATTTTCTTCGATATTTGTCCGGTCCCGGACTTTTGCCGAACTCTGTATGTGAATATAACGGAAGGAAAGATTTTCTTCAATACCGACAACAGTAGTGCTAATTAAAAATTGCAATTAATGAATTTAAATAATCATTAAATACGACGTCAGCTTGGTAGCCAAGTTTGTTAAAACAATAGCAGTCAAAAATGGGATCGAGACAAATTTGGTGACAATTCGTTTCCGTCTTCAACTTCCAAATATACCAAAGGGTGGTGTTTTTTTGTATTTCGGTTTATTTAAATTTGAGCGAAGTGTATCATAATTTAATTTGAATTCGTGTTTTTGATCGATACAAGTAGTTCAAATATTCACCTGCAGATAAAGTATATATCAAACAAATTTATAAACAAAATAATGATACCTAATTAAAGAACTGTATGTAATTTGTGGTAAAATCTGGCATTTCAGGTAAAATACCTTTAAGAAGGTCGTAAATGGTCGTATTCAGATAATAGAGTACACGCATATTTCATATTTTGCTTGGATATTAATTTATAATAGTAAATATGATATCAAAAAAATAGGAAATTAACCAGTTTCCATTGGAAATTACTCCCAAATTTTAAAATAAAATTCAAATTTCAATGCACTTTCCTACCACAACCCGAGGATTTCAGAACGCTACCGATATTACGTGTGATGTCATATCTCTTGTGTTTACTTATGTCAATATGGCCGGTATTGCATTAGGTTATGTGTAGTTGTGTGTTTATATTGTATTTTAATCAACTATTAATTATTGCTTCATCGACGTAAAAATATCATTTATATGTTTGTTTGAGACCATTACGTGTTTGTGTATGCTTTTTTTTGTAAAAGTCAACGTAGTGGAAAGTGGACATAAATATTCGATATTTCCCAGGATATTTTAAAACTTTTGGAAGAATATATTTTATTTACTAGTTTAGAGTTCAGTGAAGATTCTTTCATATTTTGTGAGTAAATATATGGCTAGCGAAGGTTTTGTAAAAGCACAAACTGATAACTTGCCCAAAGTAGACTCATTTATGCTGCTTGAATTTATGAAGTCAAACTGCTGCTTTAATGCAGAGAAAATAAGAGGAGTTAAAGCATTATCGTAAGTACGATTTAAACTATGTTTTTATGGTTGATTCCTATACATATAGGTACATAGACGTTGATTTACACACTGGAACAATGCAATACTTGGAATACAAAGTTTTTTTTCGGCTTTATCCATTTTTAAGGCTTTCAGAAACAAATTAGGTCACAAGAGCTCAGAGCGTGATACACGAATAAGAACTTAAACAAATGACGTCACACCATGGGGCAGCCATCTTTATGACGTAAAGCGCGTTTTGGCGGACTTTCAAATTTTATTATTTTTAAAGTCGTTTTAAAAGTAAATTTTATATTTTTTTGGAAAAATAGGCATGTAGGGTGTTAGGAAACCTGATAAAGCGTCAATTCCCACCAATAGAGAAATTTATGCTTGTACCCTATTGCCGTCAAAATGGAAGACTATATACTTTGAGACAAACTATAATAAGGTTTAGTATTTACATTTAAATTTGAATGAATAGGCTCAAATCTCGCACAGATTATTCCAATGGAGACTGAATGTATGCAAAAATGGGGTGGAAATCGCTTCTTAATTCTTAATTATGGTACAAATGCGTAAGTACTGAAAACACTTCATGAGACACAACCGATCATCACCTCTCTTAATCACACCCAGTAGTCTGTAAATATACTGAATAAACTATTAATCTTTATCATTAAATGGGGTTAAGCATTTCAACAAAAAATCTTCCCACACCTTAACGGTGACAGTAAGGATTCTTGAACCTTAATTAAATATTCATATAACGAAACATCCATCGCAATGTTCCGTTCATTTTACGAAAACAAAAATTTTCAACATACATACCAAGGCCAGTTACAACTAATTTGAATTAATTCTAGATTTGAAATTCTGGTGCATGTTATCAACTTGCAAATTATATAATTCGGCAAATTAGTTTACTATTATAAAAAGAATCATCGAAAACTATATTATTCTGTTCATGAAAATTGTTTACGGTTATTGATCTACCACTTAAACTGGGTACTGACGAGTGCTATTCGACGAATCGATATTCGCCCAGAATTTGTTGAATTAATTTATATTTGGCAATTAGAATTTAAAAGTTTTTAGTATTCATGTATCATAAACCATCCAGAACGCAATCGTACTCTATGCTAATAAAACTCAAAAGTCTATTGTAGATTGAAGAGTTCTGCCACCGAATTGCAAGCAGAAATATGCCTTCGTCAATCTTCGGAACTTATTGAATGTAACTGCCACCTTTAATATAAAAGAGATGAGTGAGTAACTTTTTGCATGGAATTTTTTAACAGCTCAGAAGTGGAAATTATTAAATAAATATCTAAAATGTTTCCTTTTTGTAGACAGTGAAATTTTTTTTAAAAATATAATCTACAATGCGTCCTACTACTTAAACCATAAATGCAAAGGATAAACTCTTGTTTGTAATTTGAAGACATATTCAAAGGGTACAAGACCTTCAGAAAGGCAAACTATAGCTAAGATGCGGTTAGGAGAATCAAGCTGTTTAGATAGTTAATGGCAAAACAGGCAAAGGATCATTTTTTCGACAAAGTGTCTACTATACAGGTCTTCGCCGACTAAGAAACTAAATCAAACTTGAAGATCTTATTAAGTCATTATTAAGTTTGAGAGGTTGCGAAACTCCCCTGTAAGATGAAACTTGAGTTTTCTCAACTCCATTCAAGTCTGATCAAGACCTAAAAGTAATGAGATCTTTTCATATGACGCAATGTGAAGTTGGTAGGTATATCTGAACTACTCCATTAATTTACCGCTTTATGATTAATTCGTAAGTCTGTGATATCATTAATGAATACCAAAATCAGAATTTATTTAAGACCATCATTAGAGTAGCAAGACCATCCTCAAACTAGCAAGAGCATTCTTATACTAGGAAGGCCATCCTTAGACTAGCGAGACCATCCCTAGACTAACAAGACCATCCTTAGACTAGCAAGACTTTCCTTAGACTTGCAAGACAATACTTAGACTAGTAAGATCATCCTTAGACTAGCAAGAAAATCCTTAGACTAGTAAGACTACCCTTAGACTAGCAAGACCTTCCCTAGACTAACAAGACCATCCTTAGATTAGCAAGATCATCCTTAGACTAGCAAGACCATCCTTAAACTAGCAAGACTATCCTTAGACTAGCAAGACCATTCTTAGACTAGCAAAGCCATCTTTAGAATAGCAAGGCTATCCTTAGACTAGCAAGGTAATTCTTAGACTAGCAAGACCACCCTTACACTAGCGATACCATCCCTAGACTAACAAGACCATACTGAGACTAGTAAGACTATCACTAAACTTTTGGGTTTTCGACTGAGATTGTATAAACTACTATGTACCTACCTAGTATATTAACATTACCAACTAAATAATACTTCTTATATAAGCCTCCGTTTTCAGTTTTCAGGATCTATCTATAAACGTGTAAATTCAATTTATCGTTAAACAGGTCCTGTTATAGGGCAACTGCTACTTTATTTGTATCCCACAATCCAATAATTACTTTCTGTTCATATCATTAACCCAGTTGACTTATTAAAGCTTAACTAGGTTACTTAAAAAATACTATATAAAAACGACAGTGTGCATTGGTTCGTAGCTCGTTGACATTCCGACACATAATATGACGATTTATAACAGATGTGAAATAATACTGATAAAAAATTATGAGTTTTGGAAACATTTTCAGATAGGTCTTGATACAGATGTGTGTAGTTTTTTTATGTGTTGCATCTGATCAATGTAAATATTCTGTTCGCAACATTAAGTACTGTGACTAAAGAATTATCTTGATTATAGAAAACCAATGAATGAAGCTGAAAATAACGTCAATGAATTTTATAAAGATCAAGAGAGGTAACTCGCTGTATCTCAGAAACCATTTATCGTACAGATTCGAGAAAACAAATTTGTATACAAACTCGCATACGAGAAACCACTGGAAGTTATTTTCAAGCTTCGTACTCCACCGCTAGAGGACGTAGTTTACAACAATATCACAAAAACATCATTTTTGTATAATAAATGTACGTTTATAGCACTACAAAGTTCAAATATTCCTAATCATAAGGTCATTTTACGTAAGTTACCTTCAGTATTTTTTCCTCTTTCTTGTAAAATAATTGGTAGGGGTGAGTGTGAAAGCTGAAATCGTTATTTAAAAATTATGGTTAATTATATTCCACCCTGTATAAGAACAAATTCTTCTAAAGTGAACAACAGTTCTACATAGACAAAAATAAAATCAAATTAAAGCACATTGGCCTGAAGTAACATTTACCGACGAACTGTGACTTTTGAAACACGTAAATGGAATTTTAATAGAGTTATTTGTCACTTTCAGCTCCCCAACCTAAGAAAAAAAATATGTACATTATTACTTTCTTGCAATACGCTATAGATTCTATTTATGGATTTTTATTTGCAGAAATAACAATTTAAGAAATATTAACGATTATAGGCTATGCAGTCATCTAGTGCATTATATTTTATCTGAATTATACATATTATTTAATTTGTTTATTTGTTATTCAAACGTTGCATCGACTATAAAATGTTATTGGTGATAGTAATGGAGTTGAGCTATTTACGATAAAACTACATATTTTAAATGGGGGATTATAATTTACTTTAAAAATGTTATCAAAATGGAAAGTATCTTAACACTTAGTATCTAAAAGGCCGTTCGGCGTGATTGAAATGTTATCGGAAAGGTCTTTTACATAGACTCATAAAAATTATGAAATCGTTCCACTGAATTATTCAAAACGGTTTAGAAAAATATCACTCACATGGTGATAAATTTATAAATTCATTCATTAGAAATCCATTGTCTTGAAAGATACGAAAAAGTTTCGTATTCAAATTAAAAAATGTTGTTGCGTCTGACTTGTACTAGGGATATGTAGAGGTCCCTAATGGAAAATAACTATCTGGAATCCTCTAGAACTGTCATCGTAAAATCTAGAAATGTCATCGAAAAGTCGAGAACTGCCTGGAAATTGTGAAAAATATAAAAAGCGGGACAATTATTGACATTAGTTAGATTAAGTTTTTGAAGTATTAGAGTAGAAATTCTGTGTTCTGATAGTAAGACGATATTCATATTGAATTTTCATTAAAAAATGGGAGTTTGAGAAAGTTAAAGTAGTAACATTGGAGAGAGCGGTGGGATTTAAAAAGTACCACCATATGTCCATTTAGTACGCCACATGTTCACTGTACAGTAGGCTATGGAAAAATATTGACTACGATTGTTGACAGTGACAGTGAATATTAACAATTACAAATATCATAAAAATCTCCGATCATTAAGCAGACTAGATGAATAGCCAGCTCAACTGACAACTCACTATTTGAAGCCAACATCTAAATCGATTCTCTCATTCCAAAACAAGGATAGCAATACGAAAACGAAGAGCAACGGTCTCAGATTCCAATAACAGTGCGGTGATGTGTGAGCATTTAAATTTCCTGGATATATTTATTCCTCGAGGAATGAATTTTAATTGTCGAGAGTGCGTACTTTTCTTCCTAAGGTGGGTCAAAATCTACCATGTATAAGTGTTCGCTGTAACTATTCTTAAGCTTATGAAATCAAACAATTTTATTTTGTTGAATCTACATTATATTAAACATAAAGTGACGCGTTTCGCTAACACAGTAGCTTTTTCAAACGAATGGAGGTATAATGAGAAACTTTCAATTTATACAGTGCCTTAATACAAAATTATACGGAAATTTAACAATAAAATTATAATCTATTTACAAGGAAATCAAATGAATTTGTCTAAATATGGATTAACTAAAGTATTTAACAAGTTTACCTGTAAACTCACTCACAACCATCGTACAGGAATTCTTCTAGGTAAAAAGGTTTAATAATGGAGAATTGTTAATATCAAGTTGGTCGTTAAGAAGATTATCTGAATATTTGTTTTTATTTATCTCTAGGGCTTCTAAAAGATTTAATTTGAAGGATTGAGTTTCTATATGCAAAAGTTCAAAATTTGAATCGAAAGAGTGTTGGTTTGCTAATAAATGATTTGAATAGCTGGAATCTAATTTTTGGTTGTCATAACTACGTTTGTGTTCTGAAATTCTAGTTTTAAAATTCCTAAAAGTTCTACCTATATAAATTTTATCACAGTCGTCATTACCACATTTTAATTTATAAACTCCTGATTTATTTAGTTTTGAAGATTTGGATTTGTTGTTTTTAATGAATTTGGATAAATTGTTGTCAGTTTTGAAGCAAATATTCAAGTCTAAAGTTTCTAAAAATGATTTTATTTTTAAGGATGGTATTCCAAAGTAAGTTAAGTTTTTAAATTGGTTATTTTTGTTTTTATCAGAAGGAAATACTTGTCCTAGAGTATGTTTTCGTATCTTTTTATTTATGATGTTGTCAATTAAATTTGGATCGTAATTATTATTAACCGCCATTTGTTTTATTATATTCAGTTCTTTATTGTAATTGTCAATATTCAATGGAACTGTTAAAAGTCTATGTATCATCGTTATCATACTATTGAAAGCTGCTAATTTATGACTGATTGGGTGGACTGAACTATTATGAATTGTAATGTCTGTATGTGATGGTTTGGGAAATATAGAAAAGTCATATCTATTATTTATATTTGAAATTGTAAGATCTAGAAAGTTTATGGACTTATTTTGTTCAATTTCTACTGTAAATTTGATATTTTTATGTATTGAGTTAATGTGAGTAATGAAGTTATCTAATTGTCTCGTAGTACCAGTGAAGCAAGCTAAAATGTCATCTACATATCGGTGCCAGTAAACAATTTTTTTACTAAGGGGTTGTTTATGAATTATCTTTTTTATATTATCCATGAAAATTTCTGATAATAGGGAACTGAGAGGGTTGCCCATAATCAAACCCTCTTTACTGCTATAAACCTTTCCGTTAAAATGAAAATAATTTTGATTCAAACAAACTCTTAATAATTTTATAATATCAGACTGAATTATGGGATTAGTATTATTGTAAGTGAGCAAGTTATCAACAAGAGTGATAGTTTCATCAGGAGGTATACTAGGGAATAGATTTGTTACATCGAAAGATATGAATTTAGACAAGTGAGTTAGTTTTATATCTTGAATATTATTAATTAGTTCTGTTTTGAAATTTTAAATGACGGTGCTGTGAAAAAAGAAACAACAGGTCTAATTGGGTACCCTTCTTTATGAAGTTTGATTAATGAATAGAGTTCAGGGTGTTGTGGATTTGGTAAAAATAATTTGTGTTTTTCTTTGTCGCTTATTATCGATTTGGAGTTATTTACCGCTAATTTTATTTCCTTCTGAAATTTAATAGTAGGATCTTTTTTGAGGATCTCAAAATTTCCGGCCTGTATGAAATTGTTTGTCTTCAATATATAATCTTCTTTAGGTAATACTAGAACCGTATTTCCTTTATCTGCTTTAGTAAAAATTGGGTTATTTGAATTTGATTTTTGTTGAATTGTCTTGACAACTGATAACTCAAAATTGGGTTTGTTATATTTGAAAAATTATTTTTTAATAATATCAGAAGCTTTATGTTTTAGATTAGAGTTATTTTGAAAATTATACAAATTATAATGTAGATTTAACAAAATAAAATTGTTTGATTTCATAACTTACTATGGATCTACATCAAGTAAAAGCCTCATCTATTCAATATTCTCAAGCTGTTTATAATAAATCAGTCCTTTTTTTACGTCAGTAGGTATTTTGTTAAAATGATTAGCAGTAATTGATATTATGTGTGTAACTTCCTTATTTTCGTTTGTCATTGTCTTATAACTATTAAAATGTTGCATACTCGTATCAACTCGATGCGAAATGCGGAAATAACGATTAAGTTAAACAGACCGTGCTGAAATGATTTTTATTGATTGTTTCAAATATTGTTTTTGCCGTTTCATTCATTGCATTTTATTACACAGGTAACGATTATATATTTTATTTACATTCCAGATTAAATTTAGAATTTTCCCCGTATTTACTCGATAAATATATATTAATAGCCAAGATTCTTTCTATGCGGGTGGCCTTAACACGAAATAAACACAATACATATGTACAGAGAGAGTACGCATTCTTCACTACATTCATTGAAACAACAGTTCATAACCTTTCAACAACTTAACGCCCTCACAAAAAAAATATTAACAAAAGGTCATTGTAAACATCATATTTTGCGGGTTTTATGGTGTTATAAAAAGGTAATTGGTATAAATTGTGCAGTTTCGAAATAATAATCTCAATAAATTGCCAGTAGCGTATTGAGGAACGCTTTTATTTATTTCCACTACACGTTTTTGGAGCAAATAAGAATTTAAAAATGATCCCTATTTAATTGGGGATAGTATATTTTGTAAAAAAATACTGTAGTATACCATTCCAAACGTGCTGTAGACTATATTTTTTCTAGCAAAGAAGAAATTGTATGCGTATGCGTTTACTAAAATTTTTTAATCATTTTTAACTGTCGTAAAACAAAGTACTAAGGATGAAAATATGATTCTGAAAATTTCATGTCAATATATTATGTCGTTCTCCTAATACAACCAATTAAACAAGCATACCGTAGCGGGGTGAAGGCTATGACTGTGACGTCACCGCATATGAAAGTTAATGTGCTCAAACATTACGCTTCTGACTGTAACGTGCCTCGCGTAGAATTTATTTATTTTGAATTAATCGCAAAATTTTGTGTGGATAAAATAAAATGCGTGGACCTAATTTTAAAAAATCAGACTCATTAAATCTTCCAGAAGTGGACTTGCTAATGATTATGGAGTTTTTTAATCAAAAACACGAGTTTATTAAATTATAATTTTATACTATGTGACGCATCGTTTTGGGCTGTTTTCCGGCCAGAATGATTAAAAATGTCAATATTTTCATAAATACATGCTCTCTCAAATGATATACAGGGTGATTCCAGATGTTTTATTTTATTCCTGGTCTGGTGGACAGAGTTACGGAGATAACGCTATAGGTTACTCAGTAAAAAATTGCAATTTTTTTAACTGCAGACTGCCCAATTAAAGGAGCTTCTCCAAATGCTATTTATGATTAATGTGTAGCGGAAATTAAATCACCAATGTTGAAAAGAACAATAAAAACTTATTTTGATGAAGCAGACAATATTAGTTCCAAATGTTTACATCAGATTCAGATGCGCATGCACCTCACTGGTAAAAAAGCGATATTTGTTAGAGCTGATCCGGACTTTGAATCAAATAAAATAATATATTTTAAAACATATGATATAGGTACGCCAGTTTTGTTGATGATCTACTGAAAAAGATTACCTGTTTTTTGGAAAAAGCAGTATTTAATAAAATTTAATTTTTAAAGAACCGACCCATTATTTTATTTAATAATTTTGAATATTAATAACACCACAAGCTATAAAAACAATATTATCTACGTATTTTCAAAAAATTAGATTAATACAAGCGTGTGGTTTTCAATAACCCTCTCAATATGGATTCACAACGTATTTTATAAGGTAATTTATAGCGATTCTGATTGAAGAAAAATGAAATCTTAAAAATACACAAACAAAGTATGTTGAATTATCAGTGAATGCTTTGAGTCTTTTTATGCTTTTCTGCCTTTGCTTCCGTTTTTTTGCATCCTTATTAATAGAAATAAATGTTTTGTTAGATGTTTTAATCGTAGTACTTTTACATTCTGGAACCTCACAATATTTAAAGCTTTTTTTACTCTGGTTCTGGTTCCATTGTGTCGAATAGTTTAATTTATTTCTAAACGTTCTTATTTCACAAACACAGCACTGTTTATAGTTTGCTAAAACGTATAATAATAGGCATATAAGCAAGCAAAATACTGTTACTGGCTAAGTAGTCATCTAACTGAAAACCGATCGGCGCGGTATCCGCTCTTTGGGAGAGATTTCATATGCGATGACGTCACGCCTGAAATTCGGAGAGGAGCGCTGTTTGATAATTTTTTTAGGCGACTTAGGAGTCTCGCCGACGTCTAATTTTTTGCACAGAGCCTCAAAATGATATGCTCTCCCTAATGGTAAAAAAATATGTAAATGAGCCAATTCAAGGTGGGAACTGAACATCAATATGTTAAATGCAACATTATATCAATAAATAGACGCCTAATAACTCCTTATTAATGTTAGCTCGGATTTACTATTAATTTTAACATTTCAACAAATTTGGTCAAAATGATATTTTTTTATTACAATGTCACCTAGAACGCTTATTGATAGAAAAGTGTTACTAAGTACATTGATTGGGAAGGTAAAAAATAAAACGATTTCAGACAAGCGATCGAAGATTGGAATTGTGTTACTTCCCATGCCACACACTATATTTTTAATATTGCTTGTATTGTAGCCATGGTGGAGCTCTTTTCAATACTTTCTTGACATCTTATCTTATCGATGATCTTGTATGGTTTTTTTGTCGGTAATTATGGCCAACACGTTATTATCACTATTGATATTCATAATATATGTCAAATTTATTCAGTTGGGTACGGGTTTGTAGCAAACTATAAATTATGTAAGGGAAACAAAAATAATAGCTTTCTTGCATTTTCCGGCTCGTCCCTTCTATTTAATTGAATTTTTGGAACTTTAGTTCTTTACGTCAGGTTATGTTTGAGCGACCAGGGGTCGCGATGCAAAAGATCTGACCGTTACGTTACGTTCCGTTACGTTACGTTACGTTACGTTATGTTACGTTGCTTCGTTATGTGCCTTGCTTGCGTGCGTGTGCTCTCGAACGTTAAGGGTAATTACAACCTTTGCATGTAGACTTCTCTCGTAAAATTGGACAAAATGATATGAGCATTAAGGGGTCTAGCACATTTACTTTTCGAAATACAGGGTGTTGAAATTTTGGAAACTTGAATGTTTTAATTCGATAACTTTAAAATGGATGGATATATTGATTTGACATTTGGCAGGTTGTTTTTAAATGTAAAAGGGCATATTTTGATCAAAATAGTAGTTTGTGCAACTAGTGTGGATATGATGGCCATATCGCACGAGGACGAAGTTTGAGCACGACGCCGTAGGCAGAGTGCACAATCGTTCAAGTGCGATATAGACAATCCACACGAGTCGAATAGCATATTTTTTCTACGACCCACTTAAGAAATAACTAGAAGATAAAAATTTCCATAAACTGTAATATAACTTAAAAATTAAAATTAAAAATTTAACAATTCAATTTTATGTTTCAACTAATTTTTTTGTGGTAAACGTACAGTTCTTGAATGTCCCAATTTGTATAATGATACGGTTTCCGTTTTTAAATATACGATGCTGTTATAAGTAGATGTTGCCAGTCGGACTCCCTCATGAAGGGTACCGTACCATTATCTATAATAATGAATATTCTTATAAATATTTCAAACGTCTACCTGTTGTCGTTATTAATATCAACCAGAATGATTATTTAAAAATAAAATTAACAATAAAAAAAATTCTTCACGGGGAATCGAACCCGGGTCTACCGCGTGAGAGTCTGGTTTGCTTATTACTCGACCGAGGAATATGCAAATTGTTTATCTATAACGTCTGATGTATCACATAATTTTTGCTTAAAAGGAACTAAAGTTCCTACCATGTGTCCCGCGACACGTTCTACCTTTTCTATCATTTATGTATTTTGTCAGGCTTCAAATAGTACCTACTTACAATTCCTCTCCTTACTTCTCCTAAAGACTTGATCATTTCGTTGGAAATGTTATCTTTTCCGGGAGTTTTTTTCCGGTTTTCAACGTTTTAACAATATTCTTCAGTTCTTCCTTTATTATTTTTTGGATCTTTGTTTCTTCGAATTGATTTTCTCTTTCTGAATTTTCTTCGGTGTTTTTATTCGGCTGATTTTGATCGTCTAATAAATCTAATGTGACGATTAATTATTTTGTAAATGGTCAACGTGTTCCAGTGTAATTGGAAACAAGGATAAAGCGAATCTTTCATCGGAAAATCTGCCGGGAGATAATTTATAATCTAATTATTCCCTAATTGCTCAGTCCGTTACTGTCGCCAAGAACGTTTTTGACATGCATAATTGAATCAAGGTGAACGGCAAAGTACAACCATAACCATCTTGTAATTACGACAATAATTATTATCATTCATCTTAAAAAATGTTAACTATGCTATTCTTAGTCGACCGATCTTAAGTAGTTTAATGGCAGGGTCGTATTGAATTATTGATCAATAGATCGGATAAAAAGGTTGGCCGATATTCAATAGAAATATTAATATTATATACCAATAACCTAACCTAACCACCTACGAGATATTATGGATGAATTTCCGATTTGTTTAAAAACAAAGTTAAATTAAGTTATCTGATCGAGAGAAGAATACATTTTTATATTTTCCGTAGTCAAGGGATCTGCAATAGGGGAGTGTATATACAGGGTGAGTAATGAGGAGGTTTACATACTTCCACTATGTAAAGTACCTTGGGGAGGATATCATGGGGCTAGTAAAAAGTGTCAACTCCTCTTCTTTATTAATGTACCGGGTGGTCCAATAAGCCGATCTCTCGGCTATATATCAGAAACTATTCATGTTATAACTTTAGGAGAAAAAATTCCCTAGGAATAGTGGACAAGAGAAATTGCTGGAAATTACTTTCAAGTTTCTAGGTTAATCGCTAGGGGGCGTAACCTGTGAAGAAAAATTTTAAAACCAGTTTTTGTGAAATATGCCCAATTATACCCACTGTTAAATAATTAAACTGAAAAAAGGCCTAAATTTCGCACAAATTTGTTTAATTACTTTTTATTCTATATTTCCAAATAAAGGGTGGGGGAAAGTGGGAAAGTTTTTGTGGATAAATACCTATAACTTCGGTTAGAATCAACCGATTTTAACGAAATTAGTGTCAATAGAAAGAGTGTAGATGAATTAATTACATCTACTATAAAACAATGGCATTTAGTTTCAATTGTCATAGGTAGAGGGTACTTTCGAATGAAAAAAATTAAAATTTGTTTTATTAAAAAATGTTCAATGGAAACACCTGATTATTGTAAATTATAATGGAACTGGATTAAATTCTCAACAAAACGGCGCAAACCGCATGTTGATAGCTTTTGTCGAACTCGAGATATAAATAAAAACGCAAAAATATAAGTGAGTATAGTATTGACACCCTGTATTATAACTTAAAATTAAATATGGGAAAGAAAGATCATACAGATATCTTGGTCATTAAAGCTTCATGTCCAATTGAATGTTCAAATTGTTTTTCATCGTTTTCTACACAAATACGTAATCTAGCACGCTTTGACATATCTGTTGCTTAAATTTCAGCTGTTGATATACTATTTATAGCGATTCTAATGCGCTGTTGCATGTTGTCTCGCGTGTATGGTGAGTTTGGTACGCTAAATCCTTCAATCTTCCCCACAGATAAAAGTCCAGACATATTAAGTCTGGAGATCTAGCTGGCCCTGAAAATATACTTACCCTTCCAATCCATCCATTTGGATAGCTTACATTCAAATAATATCTAACTCGTCTGGAAAAGTGCACAGGACACCCGTCATGCTGTAATATTATACCTCATGTTTGTAAGGAAAAATCTTTCAATAAAACAGACAACCAATTATCCAGAAAATCCAAATATGAATCACCATTTGAAGTTCAAAGAAATATGAACCTGCGATCTTTCCGTTAACTATACCACACCAAACATTAGGACTCCATCTACCTTGAAGCTGCACTTCCTCTACCCAGAGCGGATTTTCTTCAGACCAATAATGCTTATTATGCAGATTAACACCACCCGCACTATTAAGCGTAGCCTCGTCTGCCCACAAAATGTTTGATATGATATGCGGTTGTTCTTCTAGCAGATTTAACAATTGCAGTAACCTGAGATTGAAGCAGCATTTAATTGGACATTAAGTCTTAATGATCGAAATTTATGTATGATCTTTCTTCTACATATTTAATCTTAAGTTATAATACAGAGTAAGTCAATACTATAGTTACTTATGTTTATGCGTTTTTATTTATATCTCGAGTTCGACAAAAGCTATCAACATGCGGTTTGCGCCATTTTGTTGAGAATTTAATCCACTTCCATTTTAATTCACAATAATCAGGTATTTCCATTAAACATTCTTGAGGAAAACAAATTTTATTTTTTTCATTCGAAAGTACCCTCTACCTATGACAACTAAAAGTAAATGCCATTGTTTTATAGTAGATGTAATTAATTCATCTACACTCTTTCTATTGACACTAATTTCGTTAAAATCGGTTGATTCAAACCAAAGTTATAGGTATTTATCCACAAACACTTTCCCACTTTCCCCCATACCTTATTTGGAAAAATAGAATAAAAAGTACTTGAACAAATTTGTGCGAAATTTAGGCCTTTCTTTAGTTTACTTATTTTGGGTATATTGGGCATATTTCACAAAAAACTGGTTTTTAAATTTTTTTTTACAGGTTACGCCCCCTAGCGGTTAACCTAGAAGCTTGAAAGTAATTTCCAGCAATTTCTCTTGTCCACTATTCCTAAGGAATTTTTTCTCCTAAAGATATAACATGAATAGTTTCTGATATATAGCCGAGAGATCGGCTTATTGGACCACCCGGTACAGGATGATTTGTAAAATTGACCATAAATTTCACACGATTTATCAAATTTTTTCATGATACAGTACACTTCTATTAAGCATTCGACTGGTATTAGCTAAACTTAGAAATTCCAGGACTGGCTTTGGACAAATTCATTAAATTTTCCCGTCCACCGATTCTTTGATATACATCCTCCAGCTACAGTCGAGGAATGACAGACCACCATGCCGTTTTAGAAAGCAGTTACCCACCTCCTTCGACTAACATAGATGCTGAAGATCTTCTTAAACCGTGTCCCGTATATTCTTCAGAATTTTCAAGTTTAGATATTCTGCAATCTGTTTTTCTGTACCACCTACAGTATGGCAGCCTGCATGTTGGGCATAGTATCTACTATTGCGATATTCAATAAATAGGACATCCTTCCTTTATATTTGTGAATTGTGAAGCTTCTAAATATGTCAGTTTTGCCATCTCTAAAGAATACCACGTCTTCAAAAATTAAACGGACTAGGTCATCTCCTGAGGATGCCCCGAAAATACCAAATATTGAAATTATTTTTGTTATAACTACTTCTCATCTAGAGCTTCAAGAATGAATTTGAAAGCTTGGTCATTTTTCGGGTTGTAACCAATACTTTGTCGTTCTAGAAATGCAATAGTTTTTGGAAATTTAGTAACGTCCACATTTTCTTCAATTGCCAGACAACTTTTTATCCATTGAGAATCTACTCCATGAAGTTGAAGAATATTATTTTTTTGCTGGTACCACTTGCAAAATAGTTCAAACTCCTTCTTGTATCTCTTAATTTGAAATTCGCGCTATTTTTAGACAGTCATTCTGAATTTCCTGATTTTCTCGAGAAATTGATAACCCTAAGCCCGCGTTAAAAATTTTCGCCCAAATATTTTCAATCATCTCTGTATCTGTAGAGTAGGGAGGGTGAGTGTGTAGGCTCACAGCACTTAGGCCACATGTAACCCATTGTACATCCTCCCGAGGAGTTGTCCTCCTAGGTCATTGTCCATCCTGTCCTTCTCAGGAAGGTGGACAGGTCACTGGGAGACATCTCCTTTATATCGGCAGGTGTAGGCCAAGACTCACCGAACACACACTCTCTTATTGACGATAACTCCGGACACTCGCATAAGACATGCCTGACAGTTTCATCTTCCTGTTCACACATCCTGCATAGAGGTGTGTCCACTAGCCCCATAGTATGGAGGTGTTTACTTAGTTGACAGTGACCAGTCAGAAGTCCTACTGTTAAACGTAGGTTTTTCCTGGTCATCGCCAAATATTTCTTCGGCGCCAGCTTCCGAGGGTCGCCCAGGGTGATCCTGGCAAAACTGCATCCTTTGATTCCATCCCATCTCTTAAGGGATTGAGCATGGGTGTAACGTTTGGCTAGTTCCGTAATTGTCGAAGTCGTTAGGCCGTAGGTGTCACTGGGTCCTAGAATTTTTAGTCCAGCGGCTTCCCTGGCTAAAGAATCAGCAATGCGATTTCCTTTACTCCTGTCGTGCCCTTTAACCCACCTCAGGATAATGTTGTTATCTGCCGAGACGTCAGCTAAATCTTGGTGGCACTCTAGTACTAGCCTCGATATAACACGTTGTCTGTTCAAGGCTAATAGGGCTTGTCTACTATCAGTGCAGATTATTATGGTTTTGCCAGAAATTCCTCTTCTGGTTAGTTTTTTTGTGGCAATTGAGATACTAGCCAGTTCTGTTTGAACCACGCTGGTATTGTTTCCCATTCCCCGCTTAATCTTGAGGCTCAGTGCTCTTGAGTAAACTCCACAGCCTGAGCCTTCTTTCATTTTTGAACCATCTGTATATATGCGTATTGCATTTGCAGCATCTGGCTTTGTGTTCTGTTTTATTTGAATTTTGTAGGGTTTGTTAAACAAAAACCTGGGTTCAATTGCATCGTTGGCTGCCTGCAGGAGAGGTAGCGCAGTGAGCGCTTCCTTCCATAGGCTCAACCTCAATTGGCCCATTCCTACTTCGGGGTTTACACCAGCCGTGCGCAATGGCCATTAACGCAACCTCCTTGACCTGTAGGTCCAGAGGAGTCAGACCAGTAATTAGTTCCATTGCTGCAGATGGTGTTGTTCTCATGGCTCCTGTGATGTTCAAACAAGCCATTCGCTGTATTTGATATAATTTTTGGATGGCCGTTGCTTGTAGAACCTTCGGTCCCCATGCAATTGCTCCATACGTTAACATGGGGTCTTATTATTGCAGTGTAGATCCAGGTGACCACACGGGGCGACAGACCCCATGTGCGTCCCACTGTCCTCCGACACTGCTCATATGCCACATATGCTCTTTTTGCTCTGCTGTGTAGATGAGAGTTCCATGTTAGTTTCCTGTCGAGGGTAATACCAAGGTATTTCACCTCTTCCGAAAAGTTTAGTTTGCTTTTGAAGATTTCGGGAGGTTTCAAACCCGATAAACTTCTTTTCCTGGTGAAAAGGACCATCTCAGTCTCTCTGGGATTGATCGACAATGAGTGTTCCTTACACCATTTTTCAATTAATTTAAGCCCATCCTGCGCTCTATCGCACAGTGTGTTCACAAATTTGCCAGTCTGCAAGATAACTATGTCACCTGCGTATGCAATTGTGTAGAATCCATTGTTGTTGAGGTGATTAATCAGGGTGTCTAGGACTATGTTCCACAGAAGGGGTGATAAGACTCCTCCTTGTGGACATCCCCTCATGACCAGTCCTCTTACTGTGATGTCTTCTACATTGATACTTATTGCTCTACTAGAGAGCATCTTGAGTATCCATTCTCCTACTACCAGAGGTACATTCCTGGAGTTGAGTTGTTGGGTAATTGTTGGAAAGGTTGTTTTATCAAACGCTCCCTCGATATCTATGAATATACCCAGGGTGGATTCTTTGTTGTCCAATGATCTTTCGATTCTGCCAACCACTTGGTGAAGGACCGAATCAGTGGACCTCCCCAGAGTATATGCATGCTGATTTGGATGAAGTGGGTTGTGAACTAGCACTTCATTTCTTATATACCGCTCGCATAACCTCTCCATTGTTTTTAAAAAGAACGATGTTAGACTAATTGGTCGGAATGCTTTTGGTAAGGTGTAGTCCATCCTACCTGGTTTGGGTATAAATACCACTCGTACTTCTCTCCACTTACTGGGAATATACCTCAGAGCTAAAGAGGCTCTGAAAATTCCAACCAGGTGCGGCATAAGAGTATCCATTCCCCATTGAAGTAGGGCTGGTCTTATTCCGTCAGGTCCTGGTGACTTGAAGGGGGAAAAGCCCGATATGGCCCATCTTATCTTGTCCTCAGCAATTAGTGCACTAGTAGATTGCCAGTCATATTGTGAGGGTGTTGTTGATACTTCCGTCCAGTTTGACGTTCCAGGAAAGACAGAACCTGGGAAGTGAGTTTCCATAAGAATCTCAGCGCTCTCTTGAAGGTTGGCTGCCTTGTCAACCTAATCAATCATATTCGACTACTTGAGTTATAATCTTTTTACGCATTTTGTGTCATTTCTGATGAAATTATGGGTCAAAAACGACCCTAAATGGGTTAAAAGAAAAAAAAACATTAAAATAACAAAGACTAAAGAACTTCTTGGACGTGTATTAAGTTTCGATTAATTATTTTCGAATAAACGCATAAAAAAAGTTAAATGTCCTATTTAGTAGGCATAGTGGGCAAGATCACGAGTACACAAGTCACATTTCTTGAAAGAAACATTGAAACGAACCCATCTAGACAATAAAATCTGATGAAGAAGACATTTCCCATTTTTTTCCTTTTTGTAAATTTTTGCAGGTGCTTTTGTATGATTTATAAATCATTCCGTAACGAAACAAAAAAACAACCCTGTAAATCGTATTGGGGTTATTACCAGATGAACAGATGATACACGAAACAATCAACAATCCTTGATGTATCCATTTAAAGCAATAACATTCACAGAAATCAAGAGAATTGAGAATTCATCATACCTAACCGAAACGAGAAAAAACAATATGTTTGTACAGTCACCGTCTCAGTTCTTACAATATCGTCCAGTTTTCAATAACAATGACTTAAAAGGAATAATATCCTTCCTTCAACATATTTATTACGTTTTGTTTGTTGACTTTATACGGTCGACGAGTTTACAGGATCGGGTTTTATCGAATATATATGCAGGTACCGGAAATTATTATTATAGTTTGGCAAGTTTATCTGTAGCTACGGGGCGTCGGTAAGAGGGGAGGAAAAACATGGCGTATATCTGTCAAACGTACAAATGGCGTACGGTACCTATTTTACCAAGTAAAACTGAAATTACAAAGGTAACTGACAATACGAACACCACTGGATAAATCAATATCAGTCAATTGACGAAGTGAGAGGGAAGAACATACGCACGCGCTTGCCAATAAGAAGTCACCTGGTCGATAAAAATCACCAATTATGTAATCGGAGGGTGTGGTCATTATGGTTTTCGTACAACGTTGCCAGAGCTTTGAGAATCCCATAACAAATTTGGAAAAGTGTTCTCTTTTAATATTCATAAATTGGAAAATAATGTTAATAGAATAAATCCAACGAAACAAGCACATTATAAAATGAACGTTCAATCATATTTTTAATATTGTTAATAATAAAAAGACCCATTTATAATTATTATCACTACATAATCAGTACTTCAACATTTTTCATAGTTAAACGTGGCAATGTCGAATGTTTCGACTGCATTCCTTTCACGGTTTCAGATAAACTTGCCAAAGTATACTATTAGTGATGTACAGGGTGATGGATTATTTTATAGCATGCTTATTTTCCGCTATCTTGAAAACAGTGAGTTGTTATTCATATTTTGAAAAGTATTAACACTGATTACAAAATATAGAGAATTAATCGTGAAGCTTCACATCTTTTACATATTTTATGATTTTGGTTTGTAATCAGAAGGGGTCACATCGGTACTACTTTATAGTCTGGTCATATAGTACTGGATATGCTCCTTCTATGAGTTCATCAACCGACATGTTTTCCAATTTTAGTATAAAAAATAACACCGCATCAACTGGAATGTAAAACAAAATACCAAGCGAACCTCCGAACGCCGGAAAACGAAAAGCCTGCAGGAACGTACTTATGCGGGAGTGAGGAAGAGCAATGCCGGAAATGCGTGAAGTACTCTGTTCGGAGACTCTCCCCATTTTCCTCTCAGATATTTGTCTAAGTGTATGATCGTAGTCGAATCTGAAGGGAGCATTATAGGTGTGTCACGGCCTCAAGGCAGATTTTAGCTCGTACGCTAAAGGCGATGCTGATGCCGCAATAAATTTGGGAGTGAGATAAGTGGAACTACTTGTGATGAGCAAAGCAAGACCAAGATCAAGACATGGATACTATTGGTCTTGCTTACTCGGTCTTGGTCTTGCATTTTACCTGTTTGTAACTTATTTTATTTCAACTTTCAAAGATTATTATAGTTATGAATTATCAATAATTTGCAATCAATTATCAACTAGCAAAATTCATTATTTTATTACTATTAGAATAATATTAAATGTTGCTCATCACTAGGAACTAGGTACTACCGTCAAGCTGAAGTTTTGAGGTGATTGACGTTAGTGTGTGTGTTATTTCATAAGATCTGTCACTTCCATACCTGAAGCTTTGAAGGAAAAAAAAAGGTAGAACGTGTCGCGGGACACACGGTAGGAACTTAAGTTCCTTTTAAGCAAAAATTATGTAATACATCTGACGTTATAAATAAACCATTTGCATATTCTTTAGTGGTCGAGTAGTAAGCATACCACGCGGTAGACCCGGGTTCGATTCCACGTGAAGAAGTTTTTTTATTGTTAATTTTATTTTTAAATAATTATTCTGCTTGATATTAATAACAACAGGTAGACGTTTGAAATATTTAGCAGAATATTCATTATTATAGATAATGGTACGGTACCCTTCATGAGGGAGTCCGACTGGCAACATCTACTTATAACAGCATCGTATATTTAAAAAGGGAAACCGTAGCATTATACAAATTGTACATTCAAAAACTGTACGTTTACCACAAAAAAATTAGTGGAAACATAAAATTGAGTTGTTAAATTTTTAATTTGAAGTTATACTACAGTTTATAGAAATTTTTATTTCCTAGTGGGTTGTAGAAAAAATATGCTGTTCGACTCGTGTGGATTGTCCATATCGCACTTGAACGATTGAGCACAAAGTTGCACAAAGAAGCACAAACTACTACTTCTATCAAAATATGCCCTTTTACATTTAAAAACAACCTGCCAAATGTCAAATCAATTGATCAATCCATTTTAAAGTTATCGAATTAAAACTTTCAAGTTTTCAAAATTTCAACACCCTGTATTTCGAAAAGTAAATGTGCTAGACCCCTTAATCCTCATATCATTTTGTCCAATTTTACGAGAGGAATCTACATGCAAACGTTGTAATTACCCTGAACGTTCGAGATGCTTATACTATTTTTTGCGCGATCGTATTGAAATAAATTCCGAATAAAATAATTTAAATTTCTTCGAAATGAACGAAATGTCAAAAGTGACATTTATACTTCTCGATCACTTTAAAATATATTTTGTATTTTGGTGAAATTGTTTTTATGCTATTTATTACTTTTCGACGTCTGAACGGTAAGTAAATCACTTACCGACGTGTTAAACTTAGAAACCAGTAAACACAACCTACCGTCCTGACAACCGATGCTGTAAATAAACAAAAAAGATCAATCGCGCAAAAAAAAATTATGGAAATAATAGTAAAAATGTATCCGAACAAATTCAAGTAGATCACCAGCACTGCGAATACCAGCTTTGCATATAATTTTAATGTAGCATCGGTGGTTCAGTGGTAGAATGCTCGTCTTCCACGCGTGCAGCCCGGGTTCGATTCCCGCCCGAAGCATATGAATCGCTGCTTCGTAAACGAGAGAGAGACACTCAGGAGAGAGTACACGCACGCAAGGAAGGCAGATAACGAAGCAACGTAACGGTCAGATCTTTTGCGTCGCGACCCCTGGTCGCTCAAACATAACCTGACATAAAGAACTAAAGTTCCAATAAGCCTCTATTTTACAAGGGTCAAAGCTCAAGAACGAGAAAAATTGAACAGCAACAAACTTCTGCGTTAAGTAAGAGTAGTAGTTGCCAATTACACCCTGAATGTTTTACTGGAAACATTGATTAGTAAAAATCGTATGTAATATAGGCTGCTGTACTAGGAAAGTTATATGGACTTCAACGTAACAAATTTAGCTCTCACATATCAGCTATAACGTCTACTTGGTCTGCCAAAGCGTCAAATTTATGAATCAGCCACTGTAGGTACCTACAAGTTGGATTTTTGTTTAGTTTTTTCTCATTCTCGCTCATTAACTATAAAGTCCGTGGCAAGCGTTTTTCTACGTTAAATCATATTTTGGTTAAAGAGCATACAATGGAAAGTTTTTGAAGCAAGATGGATTTTTTGGACTTTTCTCTTCCTGTTTAAAATAATAGCGGTTAACGATTAAAAATGGACAATTTCAAATTATCATGTATACATATCCATATGCGTATCGACCTTAAAATTGTGCTCGGTTCAACAATTGTTAATCTTAAATAAAATCGAAACGAAGGTTATGGAACAGGTATTCCATATAGGGAAACAAAAATTGAATGAGTTGTTGCTAGTTCACCTAAAATAATGACGGTTTGGCGCCGATCCTGCATTTTCTAGCTTTACATTTGATTACAGGGTCGGTTGAACTTGATTGACATAATTAATTATAGATGCTGGAAAACGAGTACTTACTGAAAGTGAAAGTTGTTATTTTGTAATAATTGTAAAGCTATTTTTTTATCTAGTTTGTAACCCACTGCATTTATTGAGGATTATTATATCTATTATACGATTATAATTATTACCTAGTAATTTATTTTTTAATACTGGTGATAGAATTGGAGAAATGGATTTTTTTAAATTAACTACTTAGAAATCTATTTATCGAAATTATAAACTCCCACTGATCATGCTTTGAAACAACATTTGAAAAGGTAATAAATACTTTCCTTATATAATAAAAAATTACCTTCAATAAGCTATAATATGTATCTATTATTATTTTAGGTGTCTGTATCAATTAAACATTTGGTACAATAGCCACATTCAAAATATGCCAAGAACCAGTGCCCGATGCTGTAAGAACAATTTTGTCTACACGATCTTCAGAAAAAAATTGCAACAATAATAACTGCACCTGCATTTCACAAGGGTTAAAATGCTGCAGTGACTGCAAATATACAAACTGCTGTAACAGCCTAACCCAGGGGTTCCCAACCTTTTTTTGTCTACTGCCCACTTTAAGAATACATTATTTTTTAACACCCCCTTTTTAAAAATACTTAAACCGCTAAGTAGGTACTTATAACTGATTATTGAAACGCAACTTTATAGTATTCGGACAGAGTATCTTTTATTGAAAATAAAACAAACATAATCAATTCTTATATAAAAACTAATGTGAAGTGAAATGAAAATAAAATAAATTTACGTCGTTTATATAGGATTGCATAAGCAGCACGCACCAACAGGAATAAGACAAACGTGCATAAACTCGTTTATCTCATTCGACGCCCAATCGTACTCGACAAGCAAGAACAAGTATTATAGAACCAGCCGATTGATACAGGAATGTACAAATCGGATTATTTAACAAAAACTTGTTAAAACATGATTGCCTGCGGTCTATTATATCGAACCGAGTTTGAGCTATATCTTAATTAATATTAGTTGATGTTCACAAGATGTAGTCGAGAGTCGAGAGCTCAGTCGGTGTCTAATGCCCAATTTCACCAACCATTTCCTAAAGTTATGTAATACCTAAATCAGATTTTGGAATTGCTAAGTGAAATTTTCGTTTAACCAAGCGCTAAGAATTACTTGAGAGTGACAATATTGGGTATTTTCTATCATGTTTAGGCGTTTCTTAGCGCATGGTGAAACGTAAATTCTATTTTGTCATTCCAAAATCTGACTTAGGTATTGCCTAACTTTAGGAAATGGTTGGTGAAACTGGGCATAA
>CAJUYH010003746.1:0-11783 GCA_910591685.1 Galerucella tenella | reverse complement strand
TCCACTTCAACTTCAGGACCTTTCCACTTCAACTTCAGGACCTTTCCGCTTCAACTTCAGGACCTCTCCGCTTCAACTTCAGGACATACCTAAGCTAAGTACCTTACAGAAGTACAGGTTAATTTTTTGCACTTTCCTTCATGTTACCTCCTGAGGCGGAATAAATTTAATATTTAAACTTTTTTTATTTCTTTTGTACCCGGATGTAAGAGCTAAAGGGACTGTGTCCGGGTTTACGTGAGTTTTTAATTTTTTAATTTTTTTAACTTTATCCGGATTATCGAAGTGCCTGGCTACCAAAGGATTAACACAGGTAGCGGGGACCAAATTACCCATCCCCGTTTATTATATTGTTAGCTTCCGCCATGTTTCTGATATCATCTGTCAAAATTGTACATAAATCTGACTGAATAAAAATGGCATTTTGAATTAACATAATATTGCTTTCGTTTATTTGGGCTTCAGGCACTTGTGCGTGACGCCTCAGTCGTCACGACTTTTGAGCAAAACGAACACGATTTTTTAGGATCTTCAAAACCACTTGTCATGTGCCAATGTTGTTAGAAGAACAGTTTTCGATTATATTGTTTTTGATATTTTTGCATATTTAGATATTTTAAGTAAGGTTCAAATTCGTAATCGACACAATCTTAACCTTTAAATAAACGTCAAACCGCTCAAACGTCAAATATTTAATGTCCGTGGCTTGAAGCTCATACTTTTCGGTATGTGCTCAAGGGGCAAGGGGAAGGTAAAACTAGGCGTCACGCTCGGTAATAAACGAACAAAATTCAGTCACTACGAGCTGCTATTAGCAGCTAAAAGTGAATAATCGAAAACACCTATAGAGTACCTATAGTTAACTACAATATGTATTAAGAATTTCGCGCTCTAGAAGATAACGACTACTTATTAATAATCTTCAAAACTGCTCATTATTCTAGGTAAATCTAAACTTACCATATATTCAAAACAACTTCGTAAAACCTAATAATAAGTATCCAATTCTTGTATTTGTAAAACATTGCCTATTAAAGTTAATTAAAAATCCAATTAATGTTTATAATATGTAAGTACATCTTCAAGCAATTTACGAGATCTATAAATCTCGTATTATATCAAATTTAAGGTCGTTACTCATTGTCAGTGACATTTGCAATTAAACCTCCGCATTTAATTACCCTTTTTTTACAGAGACAACGTTAGCAACTTTATCAATTGGTGCCGTAATTCCTTGAAAATAATTGAATGTCTTCTATTTGAAACAGACGACTTGATAATGCGAAAAAACGAAAAACACGTTATATTGTGCTTATTGGAAGTTGCTAGGAGAGGTGCCAAGTAAGTATAACTTTTCTAAAATACTTTTTACTTAAAGTGGGTATATGCTTTCTATCTCTTGTATCCCATTGCACATTGTTTTATGCAGAAACCTCAGTTTAAGCTGCCATTTTGATTTATTTTTGACTCTTCAATCACGCTAAATGGCGTTCTTTTAAACTGCTTATTATTATACCGAATAAGACTCTAAACACTTTAAAAACACCAGATGGGTTTTTGCCACTCGGTATACACTGCCGATATGGTTTTTACAAGTGAATCCACTAAATCAACTCAAGAAAACTATTTCACGCCTCTTTAATTGTTGACTCTGAAAGCTACAGCAGCCATTAAATATAATATATATATATATATATATATATATATATATATATATATATATATAATATATAGATATTATTATTATCAAATGATACATCGTAAAATATTATGCCCGGTATAAAATCATCGAAGTAAAACAAGTTTATAATCCCATTGATCAATAAATATATTCAGAGAATGCATATGCGCATGTGGATAGTTTGCAATATTAGTATGTTTTGAAGAAAGAAAATGTGAATCATGGAAAAAGTAACTGCATGAAAATGAATATCGACAACCCTACAAGTATATGAATTAGTTACGTACAGTTGTACAGGTTGATGGAATAGTCTGTCAAATCGAATTAAATGTGTATTGATATTACCCTCTCATTAAAGTTAAGTGTTGGGATGAACCGTTGGAACACATTATGTGCTACTCACAAAGCTGAGAAAAAAATTTCAGAAAACACAAATAGAGGACGACCCATAAAAAACACAGAAAATACCGGGGTTGACAAGAAAAAACAGAGCGATGAGGAACTCCCCAATTCGGAGGCTTCGCACTTCTGTTGGAAGAAGCTCGGGTATTTCTGAGTGCTCAGCTGTATAAAAAGGCGAAGGACCACTTATGCTATCTGTTTCACCATGGCGGTTGAAACGGATTTTAAAATGAGGAAGCTAAAGTGCACACACACAATCAAATCGGCATAACATAAAACAAGAGGGACAAGGGAATATAGCCACCAGAAGTACCCCTTTTAGAGAGAGAAGACATCCCTGGCACCCCCCCCCTCATTAGTGAAAAGGAAGGAAAGAGATACACGATCGCCAAAAACGAGCGAAGTCCTGTGACAAGTGGTGGCAGAATATTCTACTTTGTGTGCTGATGATACAAATAGTCTCCTTCACAGATTATCTACTCCTTTGTGGAATCTGGATTCAGTTACAATAGACATCAATCACAGAAACCAACCAAATTAAAAAAAAAACGTGTTAAGGGTTTGAATTGGCATCTCTGTTGTGGCTAGCAATCGAGTACAACTGTCGTTTGTAGTTCCTCTGAATCCATATTAACGTTGGCGTCTGATGATAAAGTTATATCTCCACGAGGTGCTAAGTGTTTCAGTGACACAGTTGATTCTTTTCCATCTTGGTGACGAATTAGAGCATATTCTGGATTTGCCTCCAATAGTTCAACTTCTTCCTCTAAGGGATCGTATTTGCTGTGACGAATGAACTTCTTCAAAAATACAGATGTGGATGGCTTCAACCAAGTTGGTAACGATGTTCCATAGGATGATCGACGAAGATGATTGAACATACGTTCATGAGGTGTACAATTTGTTTCAGTGCACAATAGAGATCGAATGGAATGGAGTGCATCTGGAAGAGCTTCTTCCCATTTTTGTGTTCCTAAGCCTTTACTTTTAAGAGCTAAACTTATGCTTCTCCATATAATTCCATTGTACCTTTCGATTTGTCCATTTCCTTCAGGGTTAAATGGTGTTGTTCGACTGGTTGCAACTCCTTTAGAATGAAAGAAATTAACTAAGTCATTGGATAAAAACTGTGATCCTCGATCCGAATGAATGTAAGCAGGCATTCCAAAAACTGAAAATAATTCCACGAGACAATTTACAACAGATGCAGTAGTGATATCCTTGCAAGGGTATGCAAATGGAAATCTAGAGTATTCATCAACAACTGTCAGAGATATTTGTTTTTAGTGCAGCTGGGCAATGGTCCTTCGAAATCAATGTTTAGACGTTCTAAAGGTGAAGTTTCTTTAATCAAATGCGAATTCTTGAGTTTGAGAAATCTTGGCTTCAGTTCGGCACAAACAGGACAGGACTTAGCACCTCGTGGAGATATAACTTTATCATCAGACGCCAACGTTAATATGGATTCAGAGGAACTACATCTGAAGACAAGGTTTCTGCAGACTTTCAGTCACGAGAAGAATCTTCTGAAATTGAGATAACTGAAAATCTTCCAAGTAATACTGAACCAGAAGTACCTACAGTCCGTCGTTCTGCTAGAGAGCGACATCCTCCGGAGTATTTAAGTTGCTATGAACTTTAATAAACCTGGGGAGAATGTCATATAATTGATATGAGTCTCCCTTACTATTTAAATTCTCGTATTGTGAAAAAAGAAGATCCGTATACAGAGTCTGAAATAGCAAAAGGTGCTTCAATATATTCATAACCTTGTAAAATAAATTCCTAGAATTACTGTTAAAATTAATCCTTGGAATCTATTCGCCCTTACTATTGTTTTTGGATTGTCACATTGTCACATTCATACATACTGTCAAGTTGATACTTATGTGTATGTTTTTGTGGATTAAAGCCTAAAAGTCGAAGGTTTTTTTAATATTACACTGGTCAGGCCTTTCGATAAAAATCCCTCATTATGTAATTTGGACACTGTGGTAATTATGGTTTTCGTACAACGCTGTCAGAGCTTGAAGAGACCCATAGCAAATTTGGAAAGGTGCTCATCTTTTAATATTCATAATTCGAAAAAATAATGTTAATAGAAAAAATCCAAGGAAACAAGCACATTAAAGAATTAACGTTGATATTGTTAATAATAAAAAGACCCATTTATAATTATCACTACATAGTTAGCTTTTTCATAGTTAAACGTGGCAATATCGAATGTTTTCGACTGCATTCCTTTCACGGTTACAGATAAACTTGCCAAAGTATAGACCAGTAGAAGACGAACACAAAATTCACTCGATGGCATTGACGCCTCAACAAAAATTACAGGCGTCTGATTGGTATGGACAAGCCTGAAGGGATCAGAACCCGATTGCAATGCCACCTGCCGGAACCAATTATCTAAATAAACCATTCAGGATCTCGCTAAAGCACTCACAAAGTCGGTACAACCTTTAAGGAGTTCAGTGACATACACAAGTACTTTCAGAACTATCATTATATTTAACTATAAAAAATATAAACATTGTTTTTATTAAAAACATACATTATACATAATGAAAATAAACTAATCGTTGGGAAATCCCCATACTTTCAAACTTCCGGCATCTCTTTTCCTGTCATAATTATCCTTATCATCACAAGCATAAGCTAGTAAGTAAGTAGAGGGGTGCCAAGCTACTGTAAAAGTAGCAGCTTCAACGGAAATATCTGCTATTTTATCACCGGTTTCCACGAAACCAATATCTATCAATAAATCTTCAGACGCTGACGCTAGTAATTGTCCGTCATAGCTGAATGAGATAGTTCTTACTGGCCAATCCATTCTAAAACCAAAAATAGTAAATCTTCACTATGATTCCTAATATGCGAGAGTTATAACATGTAAATTTGCAATGACATACGATAGGATAGGACCCATAAAAATAGTGTTGAATGGTCAAATTGCAATTGGGGATTAAATTTAAATTAACAGAAAAGTGAATCAGGTACTGAAATTAACATTACCCCACCATCTCATGTGTGTAATGAGAAGTGGCTAATTTTTAACCTAATCTTAAAATAATATACGGTGAACTGAGGGGAATGAACGGAAGTGTCGACTTGACATTGACAGATAAACTAATTATCTCACGCATGTGCACACAAATCTGCGATCACGAAAACTACTTTCTTTCGCCTCTTGTTAGATGGTGTACTCTGTGCTCCTACTCACATGATTGAATAATTTGAAATGGAATTTATGGTTGACATTCAGAGTATGTTTGTACTTTTCAAACCTAAATCAATCTGTGCCTAAACTATATTTTAGAAGTAAGTGGTTTGCTGTTTAGTTGGTTTTCACAATAAAAATAGAGTATTCGACACCAAAAACAAAAAATATGTCACTACACTGGTCACTTTCAACCATCACAATACATGTATTTTTAACTAAATATTTGGTCCTGGTCAGTTAATTATTCTAATAGTTGGCAACTGATCTGAAACTGCAAATCTCTTTCTTCCACCAACAGCCAAATTGTCTCTGACGATTTCTATTTTATGTAAAAACCTTATAAAACATAGTCATACAAACTGTGGCATTTATCAGTACAAGATAATCAATTCCTCTCGCATATATTATTGTCTAACTCAAAAATTATACGATTTAAAAATATATCATAGTTCTCACCTTGTAAAAACTCTCTTGCATGCTAATTCATTAATATCCCATAAAGACACCAATGCATCAGCACTACCTGTAGCGAAATATTTTCCAGTTGGGTCAAATTCAATACAAATACAAGTTCCTGGATGTGCCTTCAAAATATGTTGTCTCTTTAAATCAGGGTAACTACAACAAAAAACAATGTTAAACTTATTTAGTATAAATAATATTCCTAGTGATCATCCAATTGTATCATACTTACCTCAATATATGAACACAGCCTTGGCCATTTGTCAAAAAGAACAAATTACTTGTATTGTTCCAAGAAATTTCATTAACTTCGAAATGAAACTGTTCTTCAGCTTCAATCTTGTATGTTCTAGCATCTATAAATGTAACCAAATCTTCCTTATTTCCAACTGCTATAGCATTACCATTTGGTGACCAAGTTATGTTAATGTTTTCTCCTTTAGTATTTATTGTAGTAACACATTTTTGTACTCTTGTATCCCAAATTCTGACAGATTTATCTCCACTAGCTGTACTAAGTAAATCTGGATGAGTTTGATGCCAACACAACTGATCCACTGATCCTCCATGTCCTTTGAACACATGTTCTTTATTCTAAAAAAAGTTAAGATACCTATATTGAAATAATTTGAAAAGGAAATATAACGATTTGCAAATAAAACATTATATATTTACAAAATGGGATCAATGATCAATTGATGAATACAATTTGCCTCGCAATTTGCAGAGCAGGTGCTTCTTTATATGGAAATTATGCTTGGTTAAGTTTTCTTAATTTGCTCGAAATACAATTTTTTCTAAGCAGATTTGGTTATGCCAACAACTAATAACATAATGATAGTTTTGTTTACAAGCCAGATGGTTTATCCCTAGGTACCTCATTACTCTATTATGTCTAATTTGTATGCATTCAAGACATTTCCAAAACATTAACTAGATAAGTTTAGAACTAAGTTACCTAGCAACCTGATCTGCAGAATTACCATTTTTTCACTTCTATCAAATATAATAATTATTTTTTACCAGTCTATCTCGGTCCAAAGTATATACACAAACTGATTTATCAAAAGAGCCGGATGCTAATCTCTTGCCATCACAACTCCACCCGACTGAATGAACTTTAGAAGAATGTCCTACATGCTCTTTGTACTTATTATGGGTTTTAAAGTGATTTTGAAAATCTATTATTTTTTCTTGATACTTTTTTGTATGGCATCCCATTTTAAATTGAAATTGATTGATAGATATAAATAACCAAAACCAACTTGAGGATAAGCAGTTTCTCTTCTCTTTCTCTTGTAGTCCATAGATAACATAACACGTAGTCGAGCTTGGCTGGTGTATTCTGTGGTCGAACCATGTTATCTATGGTCGAACCTAGCTCTGAACATGCTCTGAACCATAGACAAAAAAAAAGAGACCAAGACCATAGAAAAGTGATAATTTTATCTATGGCGTAGGCTAAGGTCAGTGTGGCCAACAAAAGTGGTTTTTCTGACAAGAATGACAGTTAAGGTCTACCCTTTAAAACATGAGATTTTTGCATGTTTTTTATCGTTGGGAACATCTATATTTCTTTATTAAAATAATGCATACACGCCCGAAGCGTATATTTAGAAATTTAAAATGACTTTTCAGCTGAATACTCATTCAGCTAATAAGTTATTTTAAATTAGATAAGATTTACGCTTCGGTGGTGTACGTTCACATTGTGTGTTTATATCGTGGTACACATTAACTGTCGTTCTTGTCATAAAAACCACTTTTTGTTGGAAACGCTCACGTTAGACTGAACTCAATTGAGTTTGGTCATGGAGACTTAAATATTGCACTATTTATATTCACTAATTCACTATCTGTTCACATATATATTTATGGTTCTTCGCAACTCTAGAACCTTCTTGAATTTACCACCTATGTCTAGAACAGTCGGGAAAAATCGCATTATGGAATCTTCTAGAAAGGCCGCATTCGCCAAAATTAATAGCTCATGACAGGACCGGCTTCTGAATCACTGAGTTCGTAACAATATATTACTTGTTGTATCAAGTAATAATAGATTTCCAGCAATTATGTCAAGCTTCGTGCCGAACGGGCTCAAAAACCTCGAATTTACAGATAAGTACTACTACCTACTAGGCAGGCAACACGCAATACTGCCACGTGCTGTGTAAAGTATGCTTCTATTTTTTTCCGTATACCGTGCATTTTTGAGCTATATTAATATACAGGGTGGTCCTTAAGTACCTAGAAGTACTGTACAATCTTCACTTCAAAATATTGCTATTTAAACCAACTAGGGGTTTTGGAAATGAGAAATCATAATTTTGTACCTATTTCGATGTATTTTGTAGAGGACGCCACATAGAGACTAAGGAGTATCGCTTGACTCCTTCTTTTTTTTAATAGGGCCGGGATACCTTTAGTCTCTTTTTCTTCCCGTGAATCACAGTAACAAATGGGGGTAAAATATCCCTTATAAAACATGTTTATTTTGTCGATATATACACTGCTCGCCAAAATCATACTGAAAATAGAATTTACAATAACTATTTTCTTGTAAATTCCTAGAATATCCTAAGAAATTTTATTTATGAATTATTTTGGAACTTTTATACCTTTCCTGTATACTAAGAATATCAAAAAGTATAGCAAAACGTTTTTAAATACAATCTATCTTTATATTTTTAAATGGGGCGGCCAGTGTATATTGAATTCACATCGATGACGAACACTTGTTTATCTTGAATGGCGTGACTAATAAATCAATATTCAATTAAATCTCGCTTTCAGTAACGAATTAATTTTTGAATCGGACGGTCGTGTGTCGGGAGTGTATAAGTGTATTTTCGAATTTTCGGGAGTGTGTATCTAAGTTCGAAATTATTTTCGGTAGTGAAACTGTGTGTTTTCGAAATTTTCGGTAGTGTACCAAGTGTAGTTCGAATTTTTGGTCGTGATTTCCAAGGATTATAATTCTATATACAAGGTAAGTCTTTATTTTATTACCTGGTAGATACTAATAGCTTTAAATTATTACCCTTTTTCATTTTTTATATATTTTCTTCAAACGACATATAGGTATACTATGTTGTTTGCTAGATTTTACCAATCTATTATACTTTCTTTACTAGCAATAAATGAAAAGAGTGTTTTTACAATATTTTGAGTCATACAAAAAGTTTAACCAATTCATAATTTATCAACATATTTGATTTTTAAATAATTTAAAACATTCATCAATAGAATAAGTTATATACTTTCCAAATCTTTTTAGTTATTGTACAGCAGGGTACTTATTTTATAAAAAAAATTCTGTATTTATCTATTTTCCAAAGACATATGGTAGCTATTGTTTCCTATATTTTCACAATACATAAATAAACAAATACACTGTATTTAAAATATTTTGGATCTTTTACGAATAATTTTTATACAAAAAGTTTAACCAAATCATAATTTATCAACAAATTGAGTACTTATTAATTTTGAAATGGTTCAAAACTATAAAGTGATCTTGGAATATTTTTACAAATTAGGTAATAGAATTTAAAACTGTTTATAAACTTAAGACACGAGTAAACTACAGGGTGTTTCTTAAGTAATCTAAAATATTATATGGGGCGCTTCGTTACTCAATTTTAAGACGAAAAGTTCATATAAACATGTGTGATAGGTGTTGTCGTTTATGAGATACAGGGTGTTGTACGTGAAATTAATTTTTCTTGGTGACGCTACTGATTTATATTTTTTTATTATTTTATTACAAGCAACATGTGTTAAACATAAAGAAAAAATAATACATTTCAGAGCAAATGCTCAAAATGTCCACCTCCAGCTAAAATGCAAGCATCCGCTCGATGTCTAATGGATTGTCGAATACGTTCGAAGATACCAGGATTGTTACGAATAACATTACAGCCGTCTATGATACGATTTTGAAGATCTTGTACGTTTAATATCAGTGTTGTGTATTACTTCTAAAAACCAGTAGCGTCACCGGGAAAAATTAATTTCACGTACAATCAGAACTGGCTTATTACAATAAATTCAACACCCTGTATCTCATAAACGACAACACCTATCACACATGTTTATATGGACTTTTCGTCTTAAAATTGAGTAACGAAGCGCCCCATATAATATTTTAGATTACTTAAGAAACACCCTGTATATTGTTTTCAATACAGAGTTCGGTAAAAGTCCGGGACCGGACAAATATCGAAGAAAAAATGAATTTTGTGAAAAATCTTTTTATACCACAAATTTAACTCCAACTTAAACTATAATTTGAAAATATTTTGAAATATACAGGGTGTTGCAATAAAGTGTGGCGTATCAAAGTTACTATTTTTCAAATGAAACACCCTATATGTCTTCGTAATTTTCAATTCTCCTTGAAATGCTGATTTCGTAGATACCACATACTTGGGGTCTAAATTGAATATTTACAGAGATACAGGGTGTTAAAAATCACCTATTTTTCAACTTTAGGTCAATGTTTTGTGAAAACTGCTGAATATTTGGCAAAACGGCTTACATCTCCCTATCCTAACTTTTCAAGGGCTACTCGATGGTGCTAAAGAAAATTTAATACAGGATGGTCAAAAAAAATCAGAATGTGGTAAATTTTTGACTCCCCTTTATTAATCATCGAGTAACCCTTGAAAAGTTAGGATAGGCAGATGTAAGCCGTTTTGCCAAATATTCAGCAGTTTTCACAAAACATTGACCTAAAGTTGAAAAATAGGTGATTATTAACACCCTGTATCTCTGTAAATATTTAATTTAGACACCAAGTATCAGCACTTCAACAGGAATTGAAAATTACGAAAACATATAGGGTGTTCCATTTGAAAATAGTAACTTTGATACGCCATACTTCATTGGAACACCCTGTATATTTAGAAATATTCTCAAATTATAGTTCAAGCTGGAGTTAAATTGTTAAATTTGTGGTATAAAAAGATTTTTCTCAAAATTCATATTTTATTCGATATTTGTCCGGTCCCGGACTTTTGCCGAACTCTGTATAATATTTATTCTTTATATTCCCTTTTCAAAAAGGCATAGGTTAGTACCTATACCCTTTGGTGAGAATATTATAATATTTTCCAGATTTTTGTTTTCATAATTTCATGCTTTGAATTTAACTGTTTCTGTTTGTATCTGTTTATTACTGCACTTTGCTAGTTACGACAGACTTCTGGTAGATGCAGCCGGTAGAAAACATCCTGTAAGCCGGTGGTGAATATTTTCCGTCGGTTGTAGATGTTCTGACCGATTGATTATATTTTCTACTGGCTGGGGTCATCTACCAGCCATGGAGGACAAACTTCCATCTACGTGAAGTAACTTTCAATCTCCATTCAAAATTCATGTTGTTCCCCATTTTCTATACATTGTCCTCCATTTCTCTTACGAGTTGTCGTTCCTTTTTTTTTTTCTAAATATTGTCCTGCCTTTCCTTCTCAAGGTGGTTCCGTTTTCAACAGACATTGGTAAGCTTTTTATTTCACTGTTCAAGTTAGCCACATGTATTCCAAATTGGTGGTTTACGATTGACTTTTCCCTTCACGGAAGCACGTAGTACCACACTGTGGAAAAGTGCTCGACCCTAGGTTGTCGGTAAGCCCTCGCTTGCAAAACGAGCAGTCAACTAGACGGGGCGAGTGCGCAAAGTGTTTTCCGTTTGTCGAATGGGTATGGAATGGGATGACAAGTTGGGGAAATAGTTGCCCAGAATGGGCTATCAAAATATTGTAGATCCCAAAGAGGTTACATGCAAAACGGCTATACTTGGCAGTTATGGACTAAACATTTTTTTCAGCGCTTCCTTTTCAGCACACTAACACTCTCTTACAGGCTTCAGAGACTCCACCGATTTGTCAAGGAATGTTTTAATTTTTGTTTGAGTTTCTGTTACAGAAATTTTATCAGCTATGGATATGTTCTACAGAATTTATACTCTGCATTTTTATTTTCGTAACTGCATGAATTTAGTTTTTGCATGCT
>CAJUYH010003745.1:0-30645 GCA_910591685.1 Galerucella tenella | reverse complement strand
ATATCAGTTAAATATACAGTGCGTTCATGAAGTAAAGACAGCTTAGTCTCTCACTATTGGAAACCAACCATTCACTACTTGTACCGGGTGGTCCAATAAGCCGATCTCTCGGCTATATATCAGAAACTATTCATGTTATAACTTCAGGAAAAAAAATTCTTTAGGAAAAGTGGAATAGAGAAATTGTTGGAAATTACTTTAAAGTTTCTAGGTTAACCGCTAGGGGGCGTAACCTGTAAAGAAAAATTTAAAAACCAGTTTTTTTGTGAAATATGCCCAATTATATCCAGTGTAAAATAAGTAAACTAAAAAAAGACCTGAATTTCGCACAAATTTTTTCAAGTAATTTTTATTCTATTTTTCCAAATAAAGGGTAGGGGGAAGTGGGAAAGTGTTTGTGAATAAATACCTATAACTTTGGTTTGAATCAACCGATTTTAACGAAATTAATGTCAATAGAAAAAGTGTAGATGAAATAATTACATCTACTAGAAAACAATGGCATTTAGTTTTAATTGTCATAGGTAGAGGGTACTTTCGAATGAAAAAATTAAAATTTGTTTTATTGAAAAATGTTTAATGGAAACACCTGATTATTGTAAATTATAAGGGACCTGGATTAAATTCTCAACAAAACGGCGCAAACCGCATGTTGATAGCTTTTGTCGAACTCGAGATATAAATAAAATGGCAAAAACATAAGTGAATATAGTATTGACACCCCTGTATTATAACTTAAAATTAAATATGGGAAAGAAAGATCATTCAGATATCTTGGTCATTAAAGCTTGATGTCCAATTGAATATTCAAATTTATTTTCATCGTTTTCTACACAAATACGTAATCTAGCACGCTTTGACATATCTGTTGCTTAAATTTCAGCTGTTGATATACTATTTATAGCGATTCTAATGCGCTGTTGCATGTCGTCTCGCGTGGTTGGTGTCCTTCAATCTTCCCACAGATAAAAGTCCAAACATGTTAAGTCTGGAGATCTAGCTGGCCCTGAAAATATACTTACCCTTCCAATCCATCCATTTGGATAGCTTACATTCAAATAATCTCTAACTCGTCTGGAAAAGTGCGCAGGACACACGTCATGCTGTAATATTATACCTCATGTTTGTAAGGAAATATCTTTCAATAAAACAGACAACCAATTATCCAGAAAATCCAAATATGTATCGCCATTTGAAGTTCCAAGAAATATGAACCTGCGATCTTTCCGTCAGCCATACCACACCAAACATTAAGACTCCATCTACCTAGAAGCTGCACTTCCTCTACCCAGTGCGGATTTTCTTCAGATCAATAATGCTTATTATGCAGATTAACACCACCCGCACTATTAAGCATAGCCTCGTCTGCACACAAAATTTTTGACATGATATGCGGTTGTTCTTCTAGCAGATTTAACAATTGCAGTAACCTGAGATTGAAGCAGCATTTAATTGGACATTAAGTCTTAATGATCGAAATTCATGTATGATCTTTCTTTTACATATTCAATTTTAAGTTATAATACAGAGTGAGTCAATACTATACTACTTATGTTTATGCGTTTTTATTTATATCTCGAGTTCGACAAAAGCTATCAACATGCGGTTTGCGCCATTTTGTTGAGAACTTAATCCAGTTCCATTTTAATTCACAATAATTAGGTGTTTCCATTAAACATTCTTGAGGAAAACAAATTTTAATTTTTTTCATTCGAAAGTACCCTCTACCTATGACAACTAAAAGTAAATGCCATTGTTTCATAGTAGATGTAATTAATTCATCTACACTTTTTCTATTGACACTAATTTCGTTAAAATCGGTTGATTCAAACCAAAGTTATAGGTATTTATCCACAAACACTTTCCCACTTTCCCCCACCCTTTATTTTGAAAAATAGAATAAAAAGTACTTGAACAAATTTGTGCGAAATTCAGGCCTTTTTTTAGTTTACTTATTTAACACTGGGTTTAATTGAGCATATTTCACAAAAACTGGTTTTAAATTTTTCTTCACAGGTTACGCCCCCTAGCGGTTAACCTAGAAACTTGAAAGTAATTTCCAGCAATTTCTCTTGTCCACTTTTCCTGAGTAATTATTTCTCCTAAACTATAATATAATACTTTCTGATATATAGCCGAGAGATCGGCTTATTGGACCACCCGGTACAGTATTATTTTATATTGTATATTATAATATTAAAAATGATTTCTTTTTTAATAGAAGAATATGAAGGTTGGTATTCAATTTGAATTTTTTATTTTTTTAAATTCAACGTGAACCTGAGTTTTTCGAAAAATCGCTAAGTTGCCGTTCATAAAACACGTCACGCTGACATTGGGATTTTTAGACCCCCTCCCTCCGGTTGTCACGCACTTTCTGTTACCCCCTTATCAATATTACGTCACAAAATCCAAATACCCCCCTCCTAAAAAAAAATTTGATTGAATGTACATACATTTATAAGTTTAAAAATCTGTATAATTTACTAATACGAAATGACAAAAATTGGAAAAAAATTATTGAAAGAAATACTCTAGTAAATTTTGTGAAGTCGCGAACGTCACGTTGCCTTTCGACCCCAGGTCCTCCTTGTCACATCTTGTCACACTCACCAAGACCCCTCCACCCCCTTGTGTGCGAACGTATTTTATGAACGGCCCCTAACCCGTTTCAATTGTTACAAATTTTGTAAAATACTGTGTATATTCGTCAGCACTTTATTTTCTCTGTCTAAATTTTTTGCCGAAATCACTAAAAGAAAAAGAAGTGTGTAGCATACTGAGCTAATAACCAAGAGATCCTAGATTCGAAACCCGTTTTGAACCTGGGTTTTTCCCCTTTATTACAAAAATATTTAAATGGGCTTATAAATCAAATAAGTAACGAGAGAAAACTGGACGCAACATAATGTATTGGAAAGAACAGAATTATAACACACAATTCGAAAAATATATACAATTTCCTTCATATCTGGCCACATGTAGTTACTGCGCATGCCTGCGGTATTTTCATCGCTGTCACAAACAGGCGAGGGAACGACCCTAGCGCATGATAAATAAGTAAGTATACAGCATTATAATCTTGTCATAATCTCATTTACAGCGTAATAGCACCTAAACTATGAATGCTACGGGAAAAAGTTTCCAATGAAATTTATAGAAAATTTCATGCTTCACAATTCAGTAACCATTATTTTCAAATTATCATTGACCATTCACTAAATATTCAGCAAAAACCATATGGAAAAAAGTTTGGAGCGCTATAATTAAAAACCTATGGTTATACAAAAAAAAGTTTCGAATAAAAAAGATGGCAAATATTATCATCTACAATAATTCATACAATTTTTGTCGTACGATGCGCGGTTCGCGAGATATTTAATAAAACGTGTTTTTCAAGATGGCGGCTGAAGTGAAGCCCCCCTATGACGCCAACTTGGATTTACATTCAGGGGACACCCCTGAATATATTCAAAGAAAAAAATACCTGTTCCCGTACATTTTTTTCAGAACCTACTTTTTCGGCTGGGGCTCTTGGACTATAGAGTCTCGCTAAACTTCAAACTTCAATAGATATTTTCGGAAAACAAATTTTACAAATCTTCTACTGTTTTTTCCAGAATTTTGTCTACCTTGTATCTACGTTTTTGAACCAAGCAATTGAAATATTATATGGAGTAGTATCAAATATTTTCCGTGATTCCCAATATGAACGATATTAACCGCGCAGTTATATTCACCAGATTGATCTATACATTCTATGATTACAATAAAACATATCCCAATAAATAGGGCAAAAATGCGAGTATTCGAATATTCGAATTCAACAAAAAATGATATTTCAAACGAACACCAAGCAGTAGGAAGTCGCGCGTTTATAATCGTGCGTCCCGATTTAGTATCGCAAACATGTAAAACATCCAACAATGAATAAGTGGGGCATTTTTATCAAATGGTATTAATAAATATACTATTTAGGACATCGTACATTCCTCAGTTCCGTTTTGGGCATCCCTCAGTTGCTGCTTGGTCTTCCTTGAAGCTCGACGTATCAACGATCTAGATCGAGGCTTCGATAAAGTATCTTTTTGCTCCGATGGTCCCGGTTTTTCTTTATCTAAAGCCGGACTAGCGTTTCTCCTACCCCCTTTATTAACATAAGCACTTGAACGCCTTTTCAGACCTCCCTGTTCGTCGGTATCGCGAGGCAGTATTCGTGAAAGCGTCAAAAACGTGCGAAATATTTCTTTGATGTTTATATCGTCCTTTGCTGAGCATTCTAAAACTTTGATTCTAAAACAAAAAGTATCACGAAAATATTTCAAACACGGGCATCATTTCCTTTTCATTAGATCAGACTGCATCAATTAGAGTTAGTTCGGGATAATAAAAAGGTCATGAAAACTATAGAGTTTATATAAACTGTTTTTGACTAAATTTCGAATAAAACTGATTTTAGAATTTCAACACTACACGACACGTCAAGCAGATTTAAATTAAACGTGAAATGTTTTGCGAGTGTATCCAATTGTGTTGTGAGCCTGTCAAAGCCTTTGTGTTCCTTTTAACAGTTTACTGGGAAGCAATTAAAAGTACCAAAAGAGTCTTTGTGAAAACAAATGAATATTTGTACGTGGAAGTGAAGTTTGTTAAAAATTAAAGGAAATTGCGGAAAATTCTTCCAACAATATGGATTAATTTTAAAATTCATTCAGATCAGTGAATCTTAAAAAATTTGAACACTTGTACGTTATTTTACCTAAAGTTTATAATTGGGATGTTGATTGACCTAGTTTAAGCGTGGAAATATTGGGAAATAGTATATTACACACCGAGGTGGGAAGAGTTTCATCACTGTCGAGAGGTTAGTTAGTTAGCTATTATCTCGAGACAGGGGGTCTAGTTTTGAAATATTTTACTAGTGAAATTTCCCATATTTCGATTGATTTAGATCAATCCAAGTTTTGAACTTATTTCATGTGTGAAATAAAATTCGAATTCGAAAAAATTTCACCAATTTAATTCGAATACTATTTAGCTGTCGAAATGCTTATTTCAATTGCGAAATGTTGATTCATGTGGGGTGAGAATCATCGAATTCTGTGTTGTGGTTTTGTCAGATACTTTAACATCCCTCCTTTTAGTTTGACTGAGTTTGACTACCTTTTTAGTTACTCTATATACTAGTAATCAGCATAGTAATAAGCAGTTATTAGTTAGACGAGAGTGACACGAGAACGTTTTATATTTTTCAAATCTACATGGCAAATTTAGAGGAACTGCATCAAATAGTGCTAAATAATGTTGTGAAACTTGTGTGGAGAATGATTTTTCAACGCCAAAAACGGTGCTTCATCATTTTAGACACGATCCCTTCAATCTAAGTGACCGCTAGTTCCTAAAAGTTTACAGACTTCATAAAGAAGCTGCTGGCGAATTGATAAACATTGTAGATCCATATTTGGCAGCTCATATAACAGCATCAGCTATGAACAAATCTACTAAGGTGGGAAAGAAGTTGTACCTTCGTCAAGAATATGAGAAATTTTTTCATACATATTAAGATATAATAATTTTAAGTAGTCTTCGCTTCTATTGAAGTGGTAGTTACCAAACTAACATTGGGCTGTATTTTTACTTTTGAGTTGTGTTTTGTAATAATAAAATAATAACGTATACCTACGTGTAATTCAATTTACTAAATCTATATAAATGTTACCTATTCCTTGAAAAATCCCCAATAAGTTATATTAAGGTATATTTTAATTTATTATTATTATATTTTTCACCTCATTTTTAACCTCAATTATTCTTCTTTCTTTATTATTATTTTTTCACGTTTGAACTAATATGAGGGCTATTCCGTTGTTATCAGATTGTGTCGTTCGATTAAATTCATTAAAGTGAATTTATAATAATTTCGTTTCACTATAATTCAAAACTAGCTATAGTAGCTATACTATTTCGACTATTTAAAATCGGAATATTTCACTTGTGAATTCGATTTCACTGATTTTCAAAACTTGACCACCAGGAATGAAGCTTCCCACCGAGGTTTGTATACTATTTTATTTACAACTATCATATCCCGATCAAAATTAATAAATCTTTGTTTCGTTCTGAATCCAAATGTAGTAATTCGGATTTGCAATGAAACACTTTCGAAAAGTACCAAAATCAATTGACAGCATCACATGTAACATTGCGACAAACTAATTTTCAAATACTGAGAAATTGAGAAATCGATCCGCTGGAATTAAACTGAAGATGGCAATCATGAGAAGATTTTTCAGATGAGGAAGACAATAATAATTTTGTATATTAAAAAACTGTTCCAAAACATCCTGAGTCGCTGTCAAAAGGCTTCTTCGGTGGATACAGTGTGATTTATTAAAAAGTTGCTAGTGTAACAACCCAAATTATGAAAACTAACGGGTTTCTAAATGTAGTAATTTGGATTTGAAATGAAACACTTTTGAAAAGTACCAAAATCAATTGACAGCATTACATGTAACATTGCAACAAACTAATTTTCAAATAATAAGAAATTGAAAAATCGATCTGCTGGAATTAAAATGAAGATGGCAATCATGAGTAGATTTTTCAAAAGATGGAGAGTATTATTTTTATACTATACAACTGTTCCAAAACATTACGAGTCGCTTCTTCGGTTGATACAGTGTGATTTATTCGAAAGTCACTAGTGTAACAACCCAAATTATGAAAACAAACGGGCTCCCAAATGTAGTAATTCGGATTTGAAATGAAACACTTTTAAAAAGTACCAAAATCAATTGACAGCATTACATGTGACATTGCGACAAACTAATTTTCAAATACTGAGAAATTGAAAAATCGATCCGCTCGAATTAATTGATGATGGCAATCATAGAAAGATTTTTCAAATGATGAAGACTATAATTGTGTATATTAAACATCATCAGTCGCTGTTAAACTTCAAACAACCTTTAGTTTGAAAATCGTCTCTCAATAATTAATCTATATACTGTTTCACTCGTTCGGTATTTTTTCCACAAAAAATATAATTATTTAAGTTGAGCTATTGGAATGCTTTTTGTGATGAAATTCAATCATGATTCATTCTTGCGTTTCAGAAATATTTGAAACGTTATTACCATTTTGTCACGTTTTGTCTAGGCTAGAGATTTGCGAACTATCCCAGCCTCTGAGCATTATTGAACCAAACGGTAACTGCACCCAATGGCTGTGGTATAAAAAGTGTAGACTTCGAGTATTTGATCCTCGATAATCATGAATTTGTCAACCACTGACAGTTTAAAATCGTTTTGGAACTATATTTATAGTACGATCAGATAAAATTACTAGCCCCGACTGAATATATATTTTTAATTCGATTCTTAGAATTTATCATCACTCGGTTTATCTTAAACAAATAATTTTGATTGTAGCTTGAGTTGAATTGAAGTTTGTTTGGATAAGTTGTTAGTTATCAATTAAATCTGGTGTATCCTCTTCATTAATAAATTTTGGCAAAATATTTATTTAAAACTTAGTTTATAGCTAAACCAGAGTGAATTTGTTAAAATAATTAAACTATAATAATGAACCTGTCGATTTCTAGTTGGAAACTCACCTCAACTTCGGTAGTTCGCAATAAACCCATTCCGAAACATCTTCTATCGGAATTTCCCGGTGAGTAGACGTCAAATCCAATTTATTACCAGCAATGACTATGGGTATTTCCTGAAAGTCCCCTCGCTGTTCCCTAATTTCCTCAAAACATTGTTTGACACAGTCCAAAGAAGGACTCGAAGTTACGGCGTAAACCAAGAGAAAAGCGTGTGCAGTTGCTATACACAAACGGCGCATTGCAGGAAATTGCATATCACCGGCTGTATCCAATATGTCTACCTATAAATGAAATAACTAGTTTAGTTTATGTAAGTACATTATTTAATACTGTCATACTCACTTCCACATTGTATAAACAATATTTTAAGGTATTTTGAAAATAATTCTTTTAAAATCCTTATAATATAATAAATGTATGAAACTTAAATATTTTTTTTCTCAATTACAGTTTCCTGTGTGATGCCTTTTGGTCAAAACAATAAGTTTTAATAATATTTAAATTAAAAGACATAAATTCCCTTGAAGCTAATTCCAATAAATCATGAATCGTTATATGAATAAGAATTAGGAAGGTTGCACGTACGAAGTCAAGTTCAGAGCGTGAAATAAACATAAATAGTATTATTTATATTTACTTATGATGAACTTGACTTGTCGTGTAAATATGCTAACGATAGTGTTTTAAGAGGCATTATTATCGATTCTCATTATAATTATGATTACCATTACTATTAATATTAGTGTTAGTAATAAGTAGTTTAATGTATAATAGTAGGATAAAGTAATAAACAGAACATGTCCCAGTGCTACAGATAGTTGTTTTATTCCTGTAAGATGACCCACCGAGTGACCAGCAACACCACCTATTCAGAGGCCCTTCCACACCTATAATCTACCAAGTATCCATTGACGATACATTCATTACACCTGTAACTTGACATATCTAAGTAAAGTGTGTTATCAATGGATGTCAAGATAATGGTCTAAAATAACGCCTTGCAAATTTGAAAATCATTCGTCCAGAAGCTTTACACAAGAAAATATATATACATAATAAAGCACAGTTTAGTGTATAGATTGCAGATAATATTAAAGTATTCGGATTTTTAAAATTAATCATTTTTTTATAAGAATTATATATGTAGATAGAGCAAAAAATGTTAATCTAATGTTTAATGAAAATACCTTCTTGTGATTTAAGAGATTCCAAAAACGAGTCAGGATCTATGAAAAAGATTTTGTTCCTAAATAATCATGAGCTAAGAAATCTTTGGATTCAAAATAAAGTGAAACCAAGTGTTATGTGGAATAACTTTTCTTTAATATCTGTGAAATTTAACAGTTAAATAATAAAAATTATTCTTATTGCTGAATTTGCAGCTTCACTTTACTGCAAATTAAGTTTTCCACTGCTAGCTGTGAAGTTGACAATTATTGCTTTTGAAGTTGAAGTTGAATTTCTCTATTAGTGGTCAATAATTTTTTCTATTATTAACCTGGGTCAATAATAGACAAACTCAAATATTTTGATAAATCAGGGATGGTAGTTCAACAAAAACTTGTACAACATAATTTTGGATACCCATATTTTCTGCTTGAAATTACCTATCAAGATACATTTATTTGAAGAAAAATATCATTAGTTTAAAATTCGCGCTTAACCAAAAATGACTGATGACATAACGAGTACTTTCATAATATATCGACAATTGACATTAGGGGAGACCGGGGCATAACGGGCTACCGGGGTATAACGGGCACTGCTAATATTTTGACGCTACTGTATCTTCGAAGGTCATCATTCCTGTGAAACAATTGCTTAGATGCTACGAAATTCGAAATATTTTAGTATGAGTCTAACTGCCGTAAGGTGTCCTTCTTATACTAATTTCAGTACTTGCGTACTGAAAATTAAAATAATCGTAATATTTGAATGCAGGAATAGACCTGGTAATTGATTATCTGGAGATTTCTGACTTATCAGTTACAAAAAGGTATGTATATCAGTTCTATTAATAGTGTTCAGATGAATTAATGAGCTTTGATTACTTATGATATATTCATGTTATTTACAAAATGGCGCCAGAAGCATAACGGGTGGGGTAAAATGAGCACCTGCCCATTTTGCACCATGCTACTTAAAAATATAATTTAAATTAAACGACTGTTTTTTTTCTTATAGAAAAAGGAGATGTAGTACGTACATACAAAAAAAGAGTAATAGGTAGGCAATCTTGGGACAAAAATTCTATGAGAATGCTATTAAAGCAGTTATAGAATTAAATAGTGGATGTAAAACTGCTGCCGATCAATTTGGAGTGCTACGAAAAAGTTAAGTTGAGTTAAAATGTTGAATCTGTGTTATAAAATGTTGTATATCCAAAATTAAAAAACATTAAATGCATTTTTTTCCAATTCAGGTCCTCTTGAATTCACTTTAAACTTTATGCTCATTATGCCCTTTTCAAGTGTCTATTTTGCCCCTGCTGATGGGGCAAAATAGGCATTTGACAAAAATATTAGAAACTGTCAAATGGTACTTTACACATTCATTTTGAAGAATGATGATACTGCTTTTTGTAGCTTGTTAAGTAGTTAATATATTTGTGAAATACTGTTTTCCTACTGTAAACGGATAAGACTTTATTAAACAACTTGCTTAAACTGCTCATTTTGCCCCGGTCTTCCCTATACTTGTCAGTCAGACGACGGAGTAAACGCTCCTCGTGATGCGTTTATGAATTATTTTTGTCTTAAAGTTGGCTAGTAGTGGAAAAAATTGTATATACGTTTATATTGTATATACATGTATATACATTTATATACCTCGCACCTTATTCCGCTCGGGGCAAAGCCCCTCGCGAAATTATCTTGGTGCTCGGTCAATAAAAATAGTCTTCACCACCTCAACGCGGCCATAAATGGTGGATTCAAAGTCATTGCCCCACTCTACTCATACTCACTTTGAACTTTTATAGCAAACGCCATCTTTAGGATTATTATTTAGTAATATTCGTAGATATCTCTTACCTTAAGAGTCATATGTCCCAAATCGTATTCTCTGTTATATAAATCTTCTATGGTACTTTTGTATTTACTTGTGTATGTGTTGGTTAAGAATCTCTTTAGTATGGAGCTTTTTCCTACACCAGGTCCTCCCAAAATTACTAAGCGCATTCTTTCGTAGTCTGACATTGTTGTACTGTTATTATTCATTCACTGAAATGAAAAACTGAGAAAAATGACCATGCTATAATTTTTTTAGTCAAACCACAAATTTAGTACTATTGGAAATTTTTTCGATCAAAAAAGATTAACTCATTTCACTCGCAGTCAAGAATTTTTAAGAAAATTCAACAAACCGCCAAATATGACTAATTAGTGGTGGTGGCGATTTAATTTAATAAATTGAAATATCCTAGATAACGGTAGCTGAAACGTGAAAATATAAGAAAATATTGTGGCTTTATTTCTACAAAGATAACAAAAAATAAAAAAAAAAGGGTTTTCATAAGGATATGCTTCCCTTCACTAATATTGGCAATAAAAGAATTTTAAGTACACTTATTTTTTTCCTCACACACTGCGTCAACCACTTGGGTTATTGGCAGTTTGACAATTTGGAAAATACATATTGTACCTAATTACAAATTTAAAATAAGGTCTAGAGCTTATACATATTAATTGACTCCAGAAATTGCAGAGTTTTATCTAATTTGTCCGTAAGACAATCTTTAATAATATGCTTCACAGATTTAACTATTTGGCACTGATTACGCTGAGGAATGGCTTCTTTGTACATCAGGTATTGATGGGTTATTCCTAATTGTTCACTTGATCGGATCTATTGTTTGGGAAAGAAGGAGCTTTATATACATGAGGTATTATTTGGTGAAGTTTATTGGGGGGGGGGGCTCAAACATCTTAACTGCCATACGTTGCTTATGTATTTTTTCCACTACTAGCTGTGAAGTTGACAATTATTGCTTCTTCTAGCCAACTGAGAAGTTGAATTTCTTTATTAGTGGTTAATAATTTTTTATTTTTAACCTAGGTTAATAATAGACAAATTCAAATATTTTGAGAATTCAGGGATAGTAGTTCAACAAAAACATAAAAAACATAATTTTGTATACCCAGGAAATTGTCTTTAACATATTGAAATCACCTATCAGAATAAAATCATTTGAATAAAATGCCATTAGTTTGAAATTCGCGCTCAACCAAAAATGACTGATGCCATAACGAGTACGTTCATAATATATCGAAAACTGGCAGTGTGCTTGTCAGTCAGACGACTGAGTAAACGCTTCTCGTGGTGCGATGTGTATTATTTTGAATTTTTGTCTTAAATTTGGCTAGTAGTGGAAAAAATTGTATATACACCTTGGTGTTGAAGACAAATATAAACCTCGCACCTTATTCCGCTCGGGGCAAAGCCCCTCGCGAAATAATCTTGGTGCTCGGTCAATAATAATAGTGTTCACCACCTTGGTGTATAATGTACTATATTATCGACTCTTTATGGTCTTGGATGGATAGGAAATATATTTATAAATGTTACCGCGGGGTTGATAAAAAAGCTTTTTACAGTTCCGTCAGCATCCTCATTTCCTTTAATACCTGTGTGAGATGGCACCTAAAGAAATTTTGTGGTTTTTCGTTTCTGCATCATTTAATTATCAACGTATCCTTATTTATGGTTAAGGATATCTTTAGTGAGTGAAGAACAGTTAGACTTTCTTCTGTAAAAGAGCTGCAAATTGTGGTAGACGCAGTCCGTGCTTTACTTTGTTATAGACAACTCCTGCACCTACGCCTGTTGATGTTTTGAAAGCATCTGTATATACACATAGATTCAAAAGTTTTGCATCACCCTAAATCTCCGAAAAAAAAATGTGTTCATTATCAATGTATCAGAGATTAATCAAATAATCAGTTTCAATAAAAAAAAACGTGTATATTTGTCAAAAATTTTTATTATCCAATAATAAACTTGCTTTAAACATAAAAAGTATTCTTAGAAATTAAATAAATTAAATACAAATTGATTCTTTTTAAAGGAAAGGTTGAGTGAGAACCTGCATGAGAACTTTTAATAAAGAGTATTTCCACCTCTAGAATTTATGCAAGCTTGAAGTCGCCTGCCCATGCTGTTTACCAAATTATTGATATTTTGTTGAGGAATATATCGCCATTCTTCTTGGGCCGCATGAATAAGCTCTTGTACACTCCTGGGTGGATTTCTGCGTGCTGCCACTGCCCTGGCAAGCATGCCCCAAGCATGTTCTATGGAATTCATGTCAGGAGATAGGGCAGGCCAGTTCAAACGATTGATCCCTTCAGTTTCAAGATACTCATTTACAGCTCTGGTCCGATGAGGTCGGGCGTTATCGTCCATAAAAACGAAGGAATTGCCAACAGCTGCGCGCCATAGTCTCACGTGAGTATGTAGAATCTCTCTGAGATACCTATCACCAGTCATCGTTCCCCCCACATGAATTAATTCTGTGCGATCACTTAACATGATACCAGCCCAGAACATAGCACTTCCTCCTCTGAAGGGCGGCACGGGGCGAGCATGGGCAAGCTGTGCAACTCTCGTTGGATCCCGCCACACACGTATTCGATGGCTATCTTGTACCAAACAAATCCTTGTCTCGTCGGAAAAAAACACCGAATTCCAAAATTCTTCAGGCAAGGCCGCGTGTTCTTGAGCCCACTGTAGTCGGCGAACTCTGTACTCAGGTTGTAGTCTGGGCACTCTTATTGGTCGGCGACACCTCAAACCTGTCGCAAGTATTCGTCTTCGTAATGTCGAGATCGATACTTGAACTCCCAACGCATGTCTCATATCTCTTTGGAGTGCTGATATAGCCATGGTCGGGTTTCTTCGGATAGTTAAGTGGATATAGCGGTTCTGCCGCTGATTAGTAACACGCCTTCTACCGCTTCTAGGTCTATTACGAAGAGAATTGGTCTGGAGATACTGGTTCCATACACGAGACACATCACTTTGCCAAACGCCAACTCTGTTTGCCACGAACCTTTGAGAATGACCTTCTTCAACTAAAGCCACTATTCTTGCACGGTCAATCTCACTTATGACTTGACGATTCATGTTTGCACTTAAAATCGTAAAAATCAAATGCCTTGAATGTTAAAATGATTGCACTAAAAATGTTTTCTTACAAAAAAACTGTAAACATCTGTATATTGCAAAAAATATGGAACATATTGAAATGGTAAACATTGATAAACAAGTCAACAAAAAATTGTTAGCGCAAAAAAATTCCTTGGCATCCGAAGAAAGTGATGCAAAACTTTCGAATCTATGTGTATTTTCTAGTAGTTTTTATCAACCAAGGTAAGTCTTTGAATGAAATTGGTATGATTGAAGTGTCTAGCATTTTTTAGTGGAGTGTCCTAAATACAACAATGAAATACAAATATTAACCTCTCAGTGCACCTTGTTGAATATTCTAGGTGAAAAGTGCATAATTGAAAATATTATTAAGTTTATAAAAGTCACAAATATGTATTCTCAAATTTAATTTAAAAATCCATGTTAATAAACAATACCGTACCACTGCTTATAACCCTTTAGTGGTTGATGCAGCTAAAATTGAATAAAAAAATAAAAAATAAAAAAAAAGTGAAATTGTTAAGGCCAAAACGATTGAGATTTCCAGTGAGAGAAATATGATAATAGCTTTTTATGTTTAAAAAAAGATAGTTAATTTTTTTGTAAACTTGGGTCATTCGGCTCGGTATAATTCCAAGTGTATGAATGTTTTCACATCTCTCAATTTTTTTCAAGATGCGAGTATTTAGAAAAAGAATCGGAAATAATTTTATTTAAAATACTTTTGTTTCGATTCAATTTACATGTACATTTCCCCTGCAACGTTTAATGAAACTGAAACAGTTTATTAATTGGTTCTAATTGAGTTCGTTTAAGTATTTTAACAAACAAAATAGGTGTTCAATGTGAATTCTGGTATCGACATTCAAATTAATTAAATATCCACTGTATTCAATTTAGCTCTTTGTGTGTGTAACAGTGCATATTATACAATTAACTGTTTCTGGTAAAACACCCCGAAGCTCTTTTTACCTAAATAATGAATATGAAACCCTGTACTGACAATAAAGGTATAGGTACACATATAGTCAAAGGTATTAATAGTGTGTGAAGTTGTTTCTTACTACTAAGAGCGAGTAGATTTTATTATTTTGTCTATTCACGGAGTAATTGAAATTAAAAAAAATTGTATACAAATACAAACATACACTGTGTTATTTATAAGATGTGACATAGAGATTCCTGTACAAAACGGTCAAACTTTTTTACCAAATAAAAAATAATAACAGATTTGGAAAGGTAGTTGGAAAATAAGTCCAAATGCACTTTTAATTTTCTTAAATTCGTTCTGGTTTATTGAAAAAATGGATAGTTATATCTATATATATATAATTAAAAAACCTTTTTATACCCGAAGGTGTAAGGATAGAGGTATCTATATCTGAATATTTTGTTCGTAGATGAAATTAGTCCATTTCTTCTTATTTTTTGCCATCTTTTTTGCTTCTTCCCATTTTATATTTCTTCTTTCCAGTATTTCTGCAACTTCTTGGTTCCAAGTTTTCTTAGATCTTCCTCTCTTCCTTTTTGTATTTACTCGGGCTTCCCACACATCTCTGACTAGTCGGTTGCTCATTCTTGTTAAGTGTCCGAGCCACTTAAGCTTTTCTTTATCTAATAATTCGAGTATTGGTTCTACTTTCAGTTCCTTTCTCACATCCTCGTTTCTTCGTGTTATACCCTTCACTCTCCGCAAATATTTCATTTCCATTGCTAGGATTCGACTTCTAGATTTCTGTGACAGTATTCAGCTCTCACTTCCAAAAGTAAGGATTGGCCGATAAACTGTTTTATATACTGTAATTTTGGTTTTTGCACTGATTTCCTTTTTCCTATAAATGATCTTGATAATGAAGGATACAGTTTTGATGCATTAGTGATCCTTTCATTTATTTCAATATCTTCATTTCCGTTTTTATTAATCTTTATACCAAGGTATTTAAATACGTCTACCTGCTCGATTTCTTCTTCTTGTATCCTTAAATAAGTTTCTTTATCCTCAGATCCAGTGGTCATCACTTTTGTTTTCTGTATGTTTATTTTCAAGTTTTTCCTCTTTAGTTCTTCTTCCCATATTTTTAGATTTCTTTGCAAATCCTTTTCGCTGGGTGCACAAATCATTAGGTCATCTGCAATCGCACACTCAGACAATGTTATTAGTTTTAACCTGTTGTATCCTACATGTATTTATTTAGTGTACGTTTTTGTTGCCCTAATGATGTCATCCATCACAATAATAAACAATAGAGGACTCAGTACTCCACCTTTAAGTCCGTCTTTGACTCTGAATATATAGGTTATGTATCCTCACGTAGCTGAAATTTTGGTTTTACACACTCCTTATTCGTGTGATTAGACTCTTTGGAACCGATCTTTGTTCCAGGCTACTCCATACTGTTTTTTGTGGTATACTATCAAAAGCTTTCTCAAGGTCCAAGAAAGCCATATAAATTTCTTTTGTTTGTGTTTTTTTTATCATTTGTTTTATCGTGAAAAGTGGTCTTGGGTACTGTGCCCTTTCCTAAATCCGCTTTGTGAACCATATCCAGCTCTATTAAGGATCTTAATCTATTTTCCAATATGCTTTCATATAACTTGGAAACTACGCTCAATAATGTAATACCTCGATAATTAGTACATTCTGTCGTGTCACCTTTTTTATGTATAGGTATTATTACTCCTATGTTCCAGTCGTTGGGCACCTGAGCGGTTTTCCAAGTTTTATTAGGCCTTTTCAATAGTAACTGTCTTCCTTGTTTTCCTAGGTAAATGATCATTTCTGACGTGATTTTATCATGTCCTCCAGATTTTCCCCTTTTTGTTTTTTTAATTGCCTGCTCGAGTTCCTCAGCTGTTATGCTTTCATTTCGTTTATTATTCATTTTTATTCCTGTTTCTATCATCTTTGATGATACTTCTTGGCCATTCCTGGGTTTGTTGGTTTAAGAGTTCTTGAAAGTATTTTTGCCAGCACTGCATTATTCCTACATCGTCTGAAACTATTTGGTTCTTCTTATTTTTTACTTGTTTTAGTTCTACTGTTTTACTTTTTTCTCTTATTTTTTGGGAATGAAACCACAATAATGTTTTTTATTTTTTATTTCGACGTTTCGGTAGCGTTCCAGCTACCTTTGTCAAGATTAAATGATGATAAAATAATTTTTTGGTACCTATCTGACACAACGAAAAAATATGACAACTAGACAATCAATAATATTTTGAAGTTTAAGACTACAAAACTTTGTTGTCAAATTTTCTTAAGGTCCATTCATAGTAGATCACATCTCTGGTAAAATGTGAAATACATATTTTATTTTATGACATTCCAAAGATATGATAGTCTACTAGAAATGGAATCCAGTGAAGTGCACGCTACCGAAACGTCGAAATAAAAAATAAAAAACATTATTGTGGTTTCATTCCCAAAAAATAAGAGAAAAAATAATAAATAATGCCACAAGGAACTTACAGAAGATGTTTTACTTTTTCTTAGATTTTTCAATACTTTATAGAATAACTTTTGATTTCCATGATGGTCATATTCCATTTTTTTACCAAACTCTATCCATGTTCGATTTTTTGCTTCTTGAAAAGTCGAACTTTATTTTTATACCACTTTCGGATGATCTTAATCGATTAGGTGATGGCTAACATAGTAGTGCACGGTATTATTTGAAAGTTAAACCTGAAGTATGGCGGTTCGCTCCGCCGCTGATATGAATTTTTTTTTTGTTTTTAGTTTTGTTTTTCACAATTTTTGTCTAATAATATAATAATAATAATACTTTTATTGCTCTTAAAACAAAATAGTTTACAGCAAAAATCTGAGTAACAAAAAAAAGAAAAAGAAAAACAATTATTACCTAGTATACAACAAATAAAGGTAAAGAGAGATAAAAAAAAACGAAGGATATTAAACAAAACAAATTGAAACCAATATAAAGCTTAATTATTCGTTAATGATAAATGATCTCAATTTTAATATATTCCAAATGTAACTGGAGATAATTTTAGCATTCAATGTGTTTAAATTATCAAGGGCATTAATAAAGAAATCCAGGCTCAAGTAACAGTCAAGCTTCGGTTTCATAGTCGTATATATTGGACAGTCAAATAGTAAATGGGATAAGGTTTCATTTACTAAGTGATTACAGGCAGTACATACCTGATTTGGATCAACTGTGTACGACATCGCTCTGAACGTGAAACGTAACCTGTGTTTATTACTCAGTCGTAGCTGGGCAATTGTACGGGTGATCTGTATGGGTAATTTTAACAATAAATAATTACTTGGCTGCTTAGTTATAGTGAATGATGAATATAAAGACAAAAAGGAACAACGCTGCATCAGTAAAATATCATCAGCATGCAATTTTTCATAGTACTTTTTAAATCTAATTTTTTTATTTTTTTCCAACAAATTACTATTCAAATTATCCCATATTTCAAGAGAGTCGGTTATAATGAAGAGTTGTTTGACTTGTGCCAACCAATTAAACTTCGAATTGCCCGATTCATTCATAAGTTGGAGTTGACGTTTGAAACATAGAAAGGGAAGGCGTCTTTCATTCATAGCTAATATTTTGCACAACCAATTATACGTCATTTTGAATATATTATATGCAAACTTTACACGTCCAGTCTCCAGTCTCATGACATAATCGGGAGTATTGGTTTGAACTTGCAGGACTCGTTTCAGGAAATAAATTTGAACTTTTTCCACGATGTCAACGTACCTCAGACCCCATACTGGTATACAACTAGATAGTGTGCTAAGTGCCAGCGATTCAAACATTTTTATTCTGGGATACCAAGTATCAATTTTTGCTTTAGCCATAATTGGCAAAACGGCCCCAACTGCATGCTTGCCTTTTTCGGTAGAAACAGAAGCCATCTCCCTAAACAGACAAGATGATGTGAGCGTGTCACCTAAGTACACATATTTGTTAGTGTGTGTTAGTCTAGAAAACATTTAATTTGAAATAAAGCAAAGTTATTTGTTTCAAAAACTGCAAAAAAAGAACTAAAAACAAAAAGAAAAAAATTCAACTCAGCGGCGAACCGCCATACTTCAGGTTTAACTTTTAAATAATACCGTGCACTACCATGTTAGCCTTCAGCTAATCCATTAAGATCATCCAAAAGTGGTATGAAAATGGAGTTCGACTTTTTTAAACATAACTATCCATTTTTTTATTGAACCAGAACGAATTTAAGAATATAAAAAGTGCATTTGAATTTATTTTTCAACGACCTTTCCAAATCTGTTATTATTTTTTATGAACGCTATTTGGTGAAAAAGTTAGCTCGCGTTTGACAGTTTTGTACAGGAACCCCTATGTCGCATCTTATAAATAACACAGTGTATATGAAACTTACGTCTTTTTCTGATTGATATATAATGTGTAGAAATTTCTCTAATAAGTCCAACATCGATTTCTAATTTTCTGCAAGTGACAGGACATTTAAATTATTTGCGGGCTTATGTTCCAAGTTTATGAAGAAAATTAATCAAGCTAAAGCCTAAATTGCGGTGAGATTGTATTAGATTTTGCTTAATCGTTTTAAATATTTTCCTCAAAAATGTTAATGATGTTCGTTGGGAAGATAGATTTGGTTGAATTTCGTGCAGATCCTCTTGGATATCTGTAACAATAATAACAATATTAGTGAGAAATGTGCACAATGACAAAAACAAGAACAAAATTTTAACGTAACGATAGAAGCTAAATACAATATGTCCCCTTAGTTGGAGTCATATTCTTCATAAAAAGTTCTGCGTTAACTAAAACCTCGAATACGGTCATCAAATATCAAAATTTTTCAGTCGTATACGAGGTTTATCAAAAAATATTAGTTTCACTCAAGAGTAAAGTACCTTTAAATTTGACAATATCGAGAACTGAAAAAAGTTAACCAAAATTAAAAATTACGATTCAATATTTACATTCATTTAAATTGAAACTTCAGATTGTTTTATTTTTTTCTAATGTTTCTATTTTGAAAGATCATTTATCTCATGTGATAACGAAAGACATAATAATCTTTTAGGTTTTCCACGTTTTTTAATATATTTTGCACTTAAAACGCGGAATAACTGCATAGGTATTCATTTATTTCGTAAATAATAAAATACATTCAAACACCAAGTTATAAAATTAAACATCATATTAATTTTAGAAACAAACAAATTTTATTTTCACTTATACTAATGCTTCGACATATCCAACTTTTTTCAGTAACATTTTTCGATAATGTCAAATTTAAAGGTACTTTACTCTTGAGTAAAACTCATATTTTTTGACAAACCTCGTATACGACTAAAAATTTTGATATTTGATGACTATATAATAGGTTTTAGATAATGCAGAACTTTTTATAAGGAATAACTTTTTTTCCTAAAATTAATAATAAAAAAGTTTTCCATATGATTCCAACTTAGGGGGACATATTTTATATTAATATAGCACCATGTGTAAAAAGTATGTACAGTGTTAGTCATTATAAATTACACACCCCATATCATCGTTATTATTACTTTTGCAAAAAAAAAGTCTATATGAAAGTTGTTTGGTTACTGCTGAATTTTCTTAATAGGTATTCTATCAAAAGTTCAGTAGCGTGCAAATTTAAGGGAATACAAAAAATAATAGTTCTTTTTTAAATGGGTCACCCTGTATATTTTCACATTTTTTGAATGGTATTTTTCTCTGATTTCAAGAATATATAATATGTTACCCCTACTTTGTACCGTTTTTGAGTTATGAAATGTTGTAAATCTTAGTTTTAGTAATTACTGTAAATATGAAAAAGATAATTTATTAAAGTAAGCTATGAAAAATGACTCCAGAAGACTTCTACAATCAACCAGCTAAGAACCTGTATGAGCTAATACAGGGAACGGATTGGCTGAATAGGTTGTAGTCAGAACACTAGGAGTATCCACAATAAGCCCAGGAGGCTGAGGTGGTACCGGCGAAAGGACGGCTCCGAAGGGAAAAAAAAAAAGCTATGAAAATGACAACTAAAATGTTTGATAATTGACATTTTTCATATAAAGTAATTAGAATGATTCTCAGTAAGAAAGAAAAAGTCAAAATATATACCTATACAAAACAGAAATCAAAGGTTTATTTAAGAAAATTTATAAATAATAACTTATAAAAGATATTCGAAATGTCCACCATTATTGTTAATTCATAATTGATAATACCTTCTTATATTATTTATAATAACATTGCAGATGACTCCATTATTTTGCTTCAAGCACTTGTATATTATTATTATTAATAAAATATTTCCCCTCTCTGTAAACCATTTTAATTACTTTATCTGAAAAATGTTAATTATTAAACATATTAGTTGTCATTTTCTTAGCTTACTTCACGATACACTTACTCACGGTATGTTCTCTCAATCGGTGATGTACAATGCTAAATATATGGGAAATACTCTGTGTGTTTAATTATTTTCATGCATATTTCCACTTTATGAATGATTATTTAAATGCGACATGGTTTTTCAGATATATAATATGAAATATTACTTCATTATCAGTAACTTAGTTATCTTTTTTGGTAAGTACAATGATGCTGGGAGTTAAAAATGTACAAAACGTGTAGGAATATGTAAGTAATATATATTTTTTACATTTTAAAAAGATTTGAAACAGAAACATTTATGGGTGGGCAAAATTAAAACACACCATTATATTATAAATATTTTATATTTCATATTTCTACCATTATATTTTATTTATTATACAAGACTCCTTAACAAAGGTGTCACTGGGATACGAAACGAACCAAAGGCGAGTTTCGTTTGGTTAATGCGAGTGTATTAATAACCATTACATGAAACTTGCATACACTATTTTTTCTACGAAAAAGAAATTTGATTTGAAAAAAAATATAAAAAAATGCACAAACCGGTTCTCGAACCACCCTACGGGGCCACATTAAACTAATATAAAACGTATATAGGTATGTTACTGTTATACAAAATTAGTAATAAATTATTGTAAGCAAAAATTAATAAGTTTATATATGTATTTACTATTGGTCATTAAGTATTTTTGTTCTGGTGCTCGACATTTATTTTGGTCTTTTCTCGACATTCTACAGAAAATATTCGGTCTGCCCACTTGGTTATTTGAAAATCTAGATTTCTATTGGTCAATTTTTCAGTTTTATAATGAAAACCAGTGTTATAATGAGTATCATTATGAAACTGAAAATTCGCATTTAATTAATAATTTATAGTATAGGAGTAGGAAATTAGAAATTTGTTAATTTTGACATATTCTTGACCAGTTTTTTCAGGCAGTTTTGAAAACTGATTTTCCTATTAATTTTCCTTAATCGTTACAAAACAAAAATAGCCTTATATTATGAAACAGTATCAAATAACACTAATAACAGTGAATTAGTGGGTAATAAAATTCCAAATAAACGAATCAACTCAAGTAAAATTGAAATTAAAGCTAACAACACCTTGTATTGCATGAAAACCCAATGAATCGAAAGACTGGTGAGAGATGGGTGTACATTTCTGGTTCCCGCGTGACGTAACTGCGCGGCTCGGACGCAATTTGGAGTAGAAATCAGCATACCGTGAGTAAGTGTTTTGTGTGCTTACTCAAAGAAATTATCTTTTTCATATTTACAGTAATTACTAAAACTCAGATTTTCAAAATTTCATAACTCAAATACGGTACAAGGTAGGGGTAACATATTATATATTTTTGAAATCAGAAAAAAAAGTCCATTCCAAAGATGTGAAAATATACAGGGTGTCCCATTTAAAAAAGAACTTATTTTTTGTATCCCCTTAAATTTGCACGCTACTGAACTTTTGATAGAATATTAAGAAAATTCAGCTGTAACCCAACAACTTATATGTGAGACTTAGATAATAGGGGCTGGAACAACCCCATCCATAAAGATACCCACAGAATTTATATCTGCGAAACAGGATTTTGAGCTCACACTTTTGGCAACAAGCGTGAGTTAAATCAGGATAAAATACATATTAAATAAATCTTCAGGTAATCATTTTTATTGCATCTTAATTTAGAGTGGATTTAGATTAAATTCGTCTTACGTAATTGAATTATGGCATTAATTATTTGATTAAAAACCGAGAACTTTATAGCTCGAGGGCTTTAATGTTTGATCATTAATGCCAAAATTATGTTGAGAAGAGGAGGACAGAAGTGTCCTCAGCAGTAAACATATTAACTGCAACCCAAAGACAAGCCGCCCTTGGTATTACTGGGGCAATGAACAGCACAGGGACGTCATCAATGGAAGCCCTTGCTGGACATCGTCCTTTGGAACTTTTTGTTAGGGCGGAGGCGGTGATGGCAATTCTTATGCTGAAATCGGGAGACGTATGGTCCCCGAACAATGTTTGAGAAGGACGCACTGAAATAAAGGGGACACTGCTAGATGAACACATATTGGAACAGGTGATGCATCCAGGTAATTCTGGAGAAATCATCTGGTTCACCGCTGGATTCAAAACCAACCATGGCTCTAGGGCTAGTATAAGTGGACCTAGAAAGATGCTTTCTTTTAGCCTTGGTCGATACACAACTGTGTTTCAAGCAAAGACGATTGCCGCTATAGCCTGCATTGATGGAAACATCAGATGATATACCATACAAAAAATTAAAATTTTCACTGACAGCCAGGCTCTGCTTAAAGCTATCAGCAATCCAACAACTAGGTTTAAACTGGTGAAAAACTGTAAAGAGTTCCTTAACATGCTGGCTAGAGACAACAAGGTGTCTCTAATGTGGGTGCCGGAACATGAGGTGATGGCAGGAAATGAAATTACAGACCAGCTAGCTAAAGAAGGTTCTAAAGGAGCCTTCACAGGTCCGGAACCGTTTTGTTGAATCACAAAGGATTACATAAGAAGGGAAGTCGGGAGCTGGCTAGTTAAGGAACACCAACTCAAATGGAGGCTGACACAAGGACACCTCCATACTAAGAGTCTACTGAATAAGTTAGACAAGGGAACTCTCGTCCAGGCTGTTGAAACTGGGTAAGAGAAATTTGAAAACAGTTGCCGACCTGGTGACTGTACAGGGTTATTCATTATAAATGTCCCAGCTCCTACCATAGTTATTATTGTATAGACAAAAAAACTTTTAAATAAAAGTTGTGTGGTTATAAACTAATTTTATTATAACGTTAACAAAAGTACAGTGGCGTGCATAGTTTGGGGGACACAAAAAAATTATTCGTTTTTTTAAATGGGACACCCTATACATTATTGAATTTTTGAAAAGATGTTTCTGTTCTGATTTCAAAAATATATTATATCATACCCCTGTCTTACACCGTTCTTAAGATATTAAAGGATAAATAATACTATAAATATTGAAAAGTCAATATTATCAAAGAAAGCTATGAAAATCACAACTGTCATGTTTATTAAATGTCATTATTGAAACATTCAAAATGGTTTGCAGTGTAGAAGAAAAAATTCAAATACTCACTTGCTATATAGAAAATAACAAAGATGAACGTGCAGCGCAAAGAGCATACAGGGTTGTATCCAAATCGTCCAACACCCGCAGACAATACGTTCAGACGTATTTACCAACAGGTAAATAATATCGGTGGTTTTAATAGAAAAAGGCGACTAGTTCATGCAAACAAAGAAGATCAATTAGATATACTGCTTTATTTCGAAGGTAAGCCCTCTTATAGGTATTCTTGAGAAGGTTTTTGAAACACTATATTATTTTTTAGAAAATTCTGAATGTAGTATGAATAATGCAACAGCTCATTTGAATATGAGCTACTCTAAAATACAACGTACGTTGAAAACTAATAATTACAAACCATATAAAATTTTACCCGTACAAGTTTTGACAAAGGCTCATAAAAGGAAAATGGTTTTGCCGTCAAATGCTCCAAAAGTTAGATGAAGATCCTGATTATTTGACTAAAATATTAAGGACCGATGAATCGTCCTTTTCTACGGCTGGAGTTTTTAATAGGAAAAATCGTGGGTCATGGGAAAACAAGGAATAGAAAAAGATTGATAAAACCAATAAAAAAATCAGGAAGAAAAACTCTTAGTGTATGTTGTGGAATTTTCAGAAACAAAATTGTTGGACCCATATTTTATGATTTCAATTTAACTGGAGTTACCTATCTGGAAATGATTCTTCCTGAAGTTGAAAATATTCTTGTAGATAATTTTTTGGACGTTCAACTTCAGGATATGATTTGGATGCAAGATGGGGCAGCTCCGCATAATGTCCTACCTGTTAAAGAGCATTTGAACAAAGTATTTCAAGTGTGGATAGGGAATAATGGAATCATATTATGGCCTCCTAACAGTCCGAATCTATCCCCTATGGACTCATTTTTTTGGGGGTTTTTAAAAGACATAATAAATAATAATAATAATTACTGTATTCAAGTCATTAAAGACCAAATTCAATTAGAAATAAATAATCTAATTGTAAACAATCAAGCCATTTCTGATACAATTCAAAATATGATCAGACGTTTTCCATTATGTATTGAAAATAATGGTGGACACTACGAACAACTTTTATAAGTTATTATTTGTTTATAATTGTAAAGTTATCTCTGTTATATTCGTTATCTATTATTTGTAATTTTAATTAAATGTTGACCAAAACTTTAATTTAATTTAATATCTAAAGAACTGTATAAGATAGGGGTATGACATGGTTTTTTTTTTTAAATCAGAAGAAGAACACCTTTCAAGAACTCAATAATATATAGGGTGTCTCATTTGAAAAAACGAATAATTTTTATGTGTCCCCTAAACTACGCACGCCACTGTACTTTTGTTAATGTTATAATTAAATAAGTTTATAACCACACGACTTTTATTTAAAAATTTTTTTTGTTTATACAATAATAACTATGGTAGGGGCTGGGACATTTATAATGAATAACCCTGTACACTGTACCATAGTATATATACAAATGAATAGTAGGTTCACTCCTCGTCGGCTCTTTCATGTAGCGCTGCTAAAGACTTGCCGAAAAACGATCGTAAAAGCACACGTCTGCCGTATATACAGGGGTCGCGCGAAATACTATCTTCATAATAATATCCTGATGATTTATAAATAGAGTGTTTGGTACGGGGGCTGATAAAAATGTACATTAGGCTAGAAAACTTATTTCAAAAAACGATGTTGTTTCGCTATGTATTTAATTGTGATTAATTAACAAGAATCATTCATTCATTGGAATAGCTTTTACTATACATTATATATGTAAAATAATTCGTCAAAAATGTACAAATATAATATATCTTATAATATGAAAATAGAAAACATTCATTAAAAATTATACCAGATTCTACATCCTTTAGAATTGGTTTTGCATATAAAAACAATCCTGAATAATTGCATTTAGTGAAAAAATGAAATCCTAAACCAAACTTATAAAATAAAGGAAAACAAAAAGTAGCTAATAATCACAAATTGTGTAATGTTTGTAATTTAGTATTAGGTTGATGGGGTTTTTTAATTTTTATGTAGCGATTTGCGAATTTAATTGTATAATATAAACGCACTCTTTTATACAGGGATAAGAAAGAACTTAAAGGAAAATTTTCACAAGGATGCATAAATGATACGTTTTTAAAAAGATATTTCAATGTCGCTCCGATACAATTATTAGGTACATGCTAACTTATTGAAGTTAGCTACAAATATATTTTCAAGTTGGGTAACAAACTCAACAAAATTCAGACTAGGTACTTACATTGTGCCCACCAAATGGAAAATTTGTATTGTTTACATAGGCTTTCGTCTGAAAAAAAATAGTTGATTCTTTGGTTAAGGTATTTTGTTCATTAAAAGCAATACATATGTCGTAGGAATGTTGCTGCATACATTTTTTTAATGAATAACCAGTAACGTAAACTAACGCGTTGCCAGCTATACTGTTTCGATTCCTGTAATCCGTTGTAAAAACTTTTGAAGGATTTGATGGTTCTATTGACGGTAAAATAAGATCTTTACAGTTTTCTGCCAAGCTCGGAGTGATATTCAACAACAATTAATTAATGTCATTAATGCAGTTGGCGCCGTCAACATGGTGAAAGTACTTCAGAGTGAACAATTTTTTAAATGCTATAGAAAACTGTATAGACGTACTTTGGATGAACAAACTGAAAGAAATGGACTCTTCAAGACTTTCAAATATTTGCTTCAATCGACTTGCTCAGTTAGAATCTGATAATAATTCAAAGTATAATTGGGTGACGCAACTTAAAGAATTGTCTATTTATGCGCAAGGTGAGTGTCTATGGGAAAATTATTCAAGTACAAATGTACGCAGTTTAGATAGACTCATTCTAGACAAATTGCGAAAACGCCTGCTTGATAGCGACATGAACAAAAAGGTTGCTTCTAGTTACTCTTTACTATACTCACACTTGCTAGTTGGTGAAAATAACAGTTATTTGCAAATACCCGCTCACATCTATATAACCAGAATAATAGCGCAACTTAGCACGTGTAGTAAAACATTTTTAAAATTGTCTTTTAAAGGAAATTTTTATATAAACAACAGCACTGATAATTGCACTGTCTGTAATATGGATTCCCTGGAGTCATTACATCATATGCCGTTTGAATGTCCCATTTACAGCCCTCTAAGAAAAAATAGTTTTTTTCACAATGTTCATAATATTGATGACCTAGTACACTATCTTAATACTAATAATACACAAAATGGATTTTTTGAACTTACTGAATTAGCTCATAGCATTATTAGTATCATAAAGCTACGAGCATTTGCACATGGTGAATGATTGACATTACCATCAAGTACACAGATATTTTATACTTTTATTTTTGTATTAACTATGTCGATGTCGTAATGTATCTCTAATTATGTTAATTCCTAACTTGATATTTTGTACTGAACCCTTGTGAAAAGATTTATCTTAGACACAATAAAACTATCTATCTATTTATCTATCTATCTATCTATCTATCTATCTATCTCTAGGAGTAGGGTTTCTTGAATTACCACAACAATTTCTTACTTGCCCAAAAAAGTTTTCAAAACAGTCTTGGTTCAAATTCCTTGTCAGTAAAAATGTGTAGCCCTTTGATTTTAACATAAGTACCCCAAAGGTATTTAACTGATTGTACCGCAAGCTGCCAACCAAATATAAATTTCATTTTATTAGTAAAATTTTTTCATTCACTGTTAACCACACGCAAATTTTTCAGTAAAGTTTCAAATACACCTAATAGCTGAAACTGTTGTTGGGTACCCATAAATGCAATGAAATTATTCAAATGGGACGAATTTGATAAATTAAAAACATCAATCATTGTTTTAATGAATTAAGCAGTTATCTAGGCATCTGCAGGCAAGACTTTAAAATCAACATATGTGTTGAGGGCAACTGCAACAGAATGACTAAAAATCTGAGAAGCATATTTTACTTTCATTCTCTGGAAATTATTTGGAAATATATGCTCGTTAATGCAGTTAATTTTGGACATTCTAAATTCCTTTTTTTTATAATTGTAAAATGTGTCCAAATACATCTTATTGGTAGTTCCTCCTGGAAACTTAAACCAGTAAGAAAAAAAATCTGAAGGAAGATATTGCAAAGACAGTCCAGCCGGTATACTAATAACTCCTCTCGTACCTTCAAACTACAAAAGACACACGGTATCTGTCTATCGCTCGATTGGGAGCTTCAGGATACCAGAAAAGACGGAGACGGAGACCGAGTGAGATGGACATCGAGCTGGGAGGAGCTTAGAGTGACCCTACTATTCCTTTGCTTATATACTATGACTGTACCCTGAGGAATGAGAAAGCATCTGCACAGGATGGGCAAAGGTAGTGCACCTATGTGTAGAAAATGCACACTCTACGATGAAACACCTACTCACATACTCTGCTTCTGTGAGAACTTACAAGGACTTAGACGAAAGTGCTTTGGAGTGGAAATAACGGAACCATCACAACTACTGAAGATCTCTCCAGATAAACTGGTGGCCTATATATAAAGGAATTAAAGTAGGTAGATAACATGGGTAATGGTACAAAGATTCAGTTCAAGTTGAGCTGTTGAGCCCAATTCAAGCGTATGAATGAATGAATGAATATGTCGAGACCAATTTTCAAATACACGAAAAATTTAGTATAAATGAAAGTAGTAGCTAATTTATAAAGGTCTTGTTATATTTGAGTCAGTAACTAGAGGAACACGTGTTTTGGATTCTGCAATTGATTTTGGTCTTAATATAAGCTGGAATATTTAAATCACCAGCAAAGATTACGAAAACGAAAAAATATAAGATTTTTCCACTCGATGATTGATATTCAATGGAAATATTGATCTAAGATTTATTTACTACTTGAAGAATGAATTTTAGTTGCCGCCGATGTTGAAATATAAACAGTTATAGTTACACATCATTTATTCATTATTCGAGTAATAAATGAATCTGAGATAAATATGTCCATTAAATTTGAATCATCACACAGAACGGCAGTGTTTTTAGAATCCTTGGCTGTGTGCATTATAGCTCTCCTTGTTTTGGAATTAGAATCGATTTAGTTTGTTGGTTGTAATTAAAGTGTGTTGTCAGTATATTTATTTATCATGATCGAAGTTACTCTTCTAGTGGGTATATTCATTGTTCAGAGATTTAAGCTATAATATCCATTGCATCCATTTTTGTTTCCAAATGGGACTATTATAGTTGCCAATTATTTACGGACTTCTTACTGCAACCCCCATTTTTGGAGTGTAAAGAACTTTAGTCACGTTGAACGAAAGGAGCAAAACTGTGTAACCGAGACCTGTCACTGCTTAATCGTCACATGTCGCTGTCATCAGCGTCAACCACAGATCTTAACCATTACGTTGGTGGAAAATATAAGTTTGCAACAAGACGAAGTCTGTAAAAATCGATCAAGTAGAACCGGACTTACAGGGGTTATCCGATAACAATTTACAAACTCTCACTAACTTATTTGAGTTGGTAGACTGAAACTTGTTCGTTGGATAGTTACAATTAAAGTTTTTTGTTTTTGGAAGGATATTTTGTAAGCGTCGAATATGATTCTAAAAAAAACTTCCGTTAACTGATTGAAAAAAACATATCCAATATTCTTTTATATATTTGATTTCAAACGTAAATTTAACGAGCTATATTTTCCAAAGAAATCAAATACCGTTATATTATAGAAGCAGCAGACACGACTACAAAGAGATTTTGTTCGCGAAGTTTAATCAATTTTATATTTTAAACCTGTAAACTCAAAATTTCCTTTTGAAAAGCGTTAATGACGAAAAATTAAACTGTTTTAATTGAAATTGTTGTCTTTCTGGCAATATCTTTATCTTTATATATATTTTATATATATCTTTATAGTTATAGTAGATATTTGCCGAATGATAAAGTACAAGGACAGGAATATTGGGGAAGCGGCAAAATTGTAAAAAGAATACTCTTTACACTAATTTCCAAGCTTTCGGAATATCTTTATTTCCATTTTCAAGGTTAGTATTTGAGATTGTATTACAAAAGTTGTTTTATATGGTAAATACATCTAACAATAATTTTGATTTGAATTTTTAAAAAAAATAAATGTCTAAATGATGTCAAACAAAATCGTTTGCTTATAGAAATTAGTGTAAAGAGTATTCTTTTTACAATTTTGCCGCTTTCCCAATATTCCTGTCCTTGTATATCTTTATATATATCTTTATATAAATTACAATGACATTTCTTAATATTTAACAATTTCTGCTTTTTTGGGACCGACCAGAAAATATACACTTTCTGGACAATTTTTCGTCCAGAAAATAACGTTTTGCCGATCTAGACCGGAAAATGG
>CAJUYH010003744.1:0-30649 GCA_910591685.1 Galerucella tenella | reverse complement strand
AGTGAATCAAGTTTAGATAATGGAATGTCCTTCAGTGCAGAATTTGAAAAATGTAATTCTGGTTCCAGTCCTGGTATATGAATGGGAGCTGCTCCACTGTCTTTTATGGAAAGAGTACTTTCTCCACACATTGGTGGTTCTGATAATGTTAACTCTAGATTGGAAAGTGTAGGCTTCTTCTTTTCTTTATTTCCATTAAAAAGGATTCCGTCTTGTTTTGTTGGCTGTGAATCAATGCACTTTCCTTTATTATCATGAGGATCTAATTGTGATAAAGTATAATGACTGAAAAATTGTGTTTTCTTGTCTTTATCCGATATCACAGATATCAGTTTTCCTTTCGTAGCTCCATATACATCTTCTCTAGTTAATGGAACATATACATCATCCTCAATAAACGTAGAAAATGGCGATTCTGTTTCAAAAATGGGTAGTTCTTTGCGTATCTTTGGGATACTAACTATCTCGTTAATTTTACCCACATTTTCTCTTGGCTTATAAAGGTTGTCATCAGAAATAGGTCTGATATCTCTAAAAACCTCTCTACTTAATGGATCTAGTAAGATATTATGCGAGTATAACATATTATAACTTGGTCTCATCGATTCTCTTTCATTGAATCCCGGAAATTTCTTGTATGGAATAGGTCTTTCTTTATTTAGACCATTTCCCAGGGTTTTTTCCGGTGAGGAATTCATTTTAAAAGCACTGTTGTGGATACCTTCGCGTCTATCTGCCTGGAATATTACAATGGGTGGATCATTTGCTTCTTTTGTGCGATCTTCTTTTTCTACGGTAGCATCTGTGTTGTTTATATCGGTATGTTGGCTCCGAGTCTCTCGGACAATGTCGTTTTTTAGATCTGTGCTGTGAAGAATTTTTGGATGGTTTACGTTGATGATGTTTGCTATGGTGCGTTCCCGGTTTGTATTCTCTAAAAAATTTTCACATTCGTATTCATTGTTTGATGTAGATGGTATACCTAAAATTTAAAAATCAGTAGTATAGTTCAAAATATAAATGAAGATTGATAGGGAAAGCGAGATAAGATCAAGGAGAGAGAGTGTATGAATGAGAGATATGATGATATAGATGCAAGAAGATAAATAACAGATTGATAGTAGGAAAAATAAAGAGCGAGCTAAAGGGAGAAAAGTGCCTTACGTCCAGTAGCAATAGTAAGGGAAAATAGATTAGATTAAGTGCAAATGATTGAATACAAGAATCGAAGTGAAGATGAATGGGGAAACAGTAATAAAGAGAGACAGAGTGAAAAGAAAATGATATTTTTTATTGACTTTTAAACAGAAGATACTACTACTGTACCATAAAGCAGAATTTGAAAATATTGTCTCATTTATCATATAATCATAGTGGTGGAAAGCGTTGCAGAAAGAACAAGATACAGACTAGGTAGAGATGGAATCATTGAAAAAAACACCTCACTTCTTAGGAATCAGACAGCCTGGGACATGCCACAAAGCGGTACGATGAAAAAGTATAACTTTTCAAAGAGATTCGTTACGGAATTAAGCAACAAGAAGTAATGGGATCCAAATACCATTACTAGACTTGGAAAGAATGCCATTCAATGGTACACAGACGGCTCAAAAGCAATAGAAAGAACTCGGATAGGAGTGTTCGGGCCAGGAACCAAATACTCTGAAAGCTTGGGAAAAACCCCAAGTATCTTTCAAGCGGAAATTCACGCCATAGAGAAAGTGCGACCAGTTCAATATTGATAAAGGATACAGAAGACAAAGGATTATCATAATGTCGGATTGTCAAGCAGAGATTCAATGAACTAGGCGAGAACAATATGGATTCCAGGACACACTGGAATAGGAGGAAATGAAATAGCAGATAAACTAGCAAAGAGGGGGACTGAAATACCTTTCTGGAGGCCTGAACCCTTTTGCGGAATCAGCCCCAATGTAATATTGGAAGAAATAGGTAGAGACGAGAAAAAGAGAAGATCTGACCATTGGAAAGATCTAGTAGGGCTTATACAATCAAATACTCTTCTGGGTGACTACAACATGTTGAGATCAAATGAATGCATAAGTCAAAGTAAAACTGCGCTAAGAGTTTTAACAGGCATCCTAACGGTACATTGTCACCTGAATGGGCACCTGAAAAAGCTCAAAATAGTGGAGGAAGAAGAATGCAGATTTTGTGGCATGGAAGAAAAAACCTCCATCCACATACTTCCCAACTGCACATCACTTCAGTATCCTAGAGCACAGCACCTGGGAGATTACTGGATAGAAGAGGAATATTTACCTAAGTCGAAGCCTGCAGACATCCTAAATTCCTCCGGGAAATAGGACTAAAGTATCTACTAGTTCCTGAGACTCTCCTCAGACACTAAGTATAAGTGAGGAAGCACAATAGATCTTCTAGGTCTAAGTGAATGTAACTCCAAATTACATAGATACATTCCATTAGGCTTGTGATTTGAATAAATAGTTCAAGAGATAAAACAAATATTCATATTTATATAGGCAGTAACAGAATATTTAGAAACAGCTCCATATTTTTTGACTAAAGAAGAGTATCTTAGATGATATTTCCAGTCATAGAGATTCTGCTGAACATCGGCTATCTAACTCAAGTCGCAGAGGAGAAGGCACAAGCTATTTGCTCTGCTATTTAATCATTCCCCAGACAGAAACGGAACGTCTAATCTCCCGACAATCCAAATATCACCAGTTGAGGATTTAGCTGATAGTGGTTTGCCTGACCCGTTTTCTGTTCATTGTTTTGGTCTCCAAGCAATACCTCCATATCTGATCATTGGTTTATATATAGTTTTTTCAAGACTGTTTACACTAGTAATGATTTGTTAGTTATGACAAAATAGAAAAGAAAATAGAGCTTACCGTTGTAACCATAAGATGCTGCAAACTCAGGTGAATTATACATGTAGCCAGGAAAAACGAATGGTGGAGCTAGTGGTGCCACAGTCAGATACGGTGAAATTGGAGAATACTGGGGAACAAACGAATATGGAAGGAATGGATTTGCTGATGATCTAATCTGATTGGCTTGGTGATGTATTCCAGTTGCGTGCGTAATAGGATAAGGTTGTCCCACTTTGTTCATTACTTTTGGAGGACATTCTATCGAATTTTTTCCTTTGATATCATCTCCTCCGATTCTCAACATAACTTGAGCGTTAGCGAAAGATTTCGGTTGCTGTTTCGTCGACTCATCTTTAGGAGAGATACCAGTTGGTTGAGGATCGAAATTGTTTCTTTCCAGTATTTCGAAATGATCGAAATTCACTCTGGAAAAATCTTTGGGTGTGCAAAATATTTTTGATAGTTGTAAGTTGTCATTTTCATCTGTTTTTGTTGAAGCCTGAAAAATGAGAATAAAATTGAAGAACGTGTCGCGAAACACACGGTAAGAACTTTAGTTCCTTTTAAGCAATAATCAAATTTTTTGAATCTATAAATAAATACACATATTAGAATAAGAATTTATTTTACTCTGGATGAAACTTCATTTCACAAAAATATCATAATCAACATTTTGCGCCAAGAGACTAGCTCTGAGACTGAGGAGAGAGCGCGAGAGCCCAAGGCACATAACATAACAACGTAACGTAACGGTCAGATCTTTTGCGTCGCGACCTCACTCGCTCCAAGAAACGTAACGGTCAGACCAACCTAACATAAAGAACTAAAGTTCTAACAACTTTCGAGTTTATATGCCACTGAAATAATTATAACCAACAGTTTGGAAAAACCTCTTCTAATAACTTTCTCCGATTTTTGTTCAGGAATAGCGGCTGCTCATTTTTTAGCGGAACTTTACAATACAATTACGACTGAATGACGTAAGTTTTTCCAAAAAAAAAGTTAGTTATGGAATCAAACAATTTTATTTTGTTAAATCTACATTGTATTTAAACATAAAGTGACGCGTTTCGCTAACACAGTAGCTTTTTCAGCTACTGTGTTAGCGAAACGCGTCACTCTATGTTTAAATACAATGTAGATTTAACAAAATAAAATTGTTTGATTTCATAACTTACTATGGATCTACATAAAGTAAAAGCCTCATCTATTCAAAAAAAAGTTAGCTTACAGTTGAAAGTTTACAAATTATCATACATATAGAAAATGAGAAACTAAGTAGGTCTTAATCAATCTACAAAATATTACATATCTAATTATTTACTTTATTCACAGTTTCCTGCAAATAAATTGCAATTTTAGTAAAGCGTGTTATAGATGTCAAAGGTAATAATACCATTATAACGCCTTACAGAGACTTTGGCTAAATGCCACAGAACATTGAGTTACACTTCAAATTTAAACGGGGTTGGTATATCTGCAAGATAGTACCAACCATAGAAAAATTGAAATAATTCAAGAACTGATAACATTAGGTATGGAAATGCTCGATAAAACTAGAAGTATAGAAGTATAGGAGTATAGAAGACTTTCTTTATCTCGGTATGACTGATTACAACCTCATATTCTTCTAATGGTGATGTTAAGCATATTTCAATTTTGAAGTAGAATAAAGGGTGTTCCATTTAAAACCATGGATGGGGGCTAAAGTTATAACGTCTATATATGATGAGCGAAGCAAGACCAAGACTCTGATAGACTTGGTCTTGCTGATTTGGTCTTACTTATTCTTGTTTTTAATGGTTTGTATGATTCACCTACATATAGAATTTGATGATAATTAATACCTATGGTTCATTTACGATAAGTTTGCAATTTTGACATTTGTAGTAACAATTGCAGCCACTGAAGAAAATCTAAATATCCAAAGTGTAAATGGAATAATTAATCATATGAAAAGGAATGTTACGGTCCAAAAGTTGGCTGCCGTGTCCGGGGTTGCCAGACTTGTGTTGTCAAAATCAGACAATTTTATCAGAATTTCTTGTTATGGTTTGTCGTTTTCATTTGCATTTTATAGTTTGTTATTTACTGTGTAAGATATAATCTGTTATTTTCATAACTATTTAAAAGAGAGTATCGAACACTGTGTCGCAATGCATGAGTCTTTATTAAGTGGTTGCAAGGAGATAGTAGCATCCCTAATATCATATTTTGAGAGAGAACGAGATATCGGTGGACCACTAATTCCTATTACTTCTATGAGAGATGAAAGTTTTCAATAAATACATTGTTACCTAAAACTGCAATAACGATGCAATTCAACATGTGCATGAAGATAACATTTTTCAGTTAAACTTATGGTTTCAAACTTGGACATCTTGAAATTTATGTATTAACTCATCAAAATTTTATAATTTCTGCTCTTATTTTTGAGTTGAATGTAATCTTATACAATAAACAACTTATCAAAATATTTTTATGCCAACAGCTGGAAAAAAATTACAACGTGGCAACAATGTGGAGCATCTGTCATGTTTTGTTATTGCAAACTTATCGTAAATACATGCAGTTTTTTGACGATTTTTTTTCATTTCTTGGTTAATTTTTTTAGGATAGATCTTAAAGTATTAGGTAATAATGGCTCAGTTCCCCAAAAATAACAAACAAAATAATGCAAAAGTTCATTCAAAAAACTAACAACGATAATCAAAGTGAAGAAAATCTACACAATCCTAGATAAAACAAATTGAATAGTAACTACAAGCAGGGAAATGCTCAAACTGACAAAAAGTACGACAAAATAGAGAATCAGGAAAAATCGAAAATGGGAATTGTAAACTTGACGTCAAAAATAACAAAACGATTATCAGTAGTAATTACTCTCCAGCAATTTTAAATTCATCACCAACTTTATTTGGAATAGAAATATTTAAAAAATTGACTATAAAATTGTTATAATTTTATTATGTGCCGAAGTAAAAATCAGAAAACACACCAAAGTATAATAAAAAGGAACAAACTAATAAAGATAAATGAAAAAAACTGTTCCAACCTTACGCAATCAGCAAAATAATATTGAGCTGGTTTGGGCAAATATTATTTACCGAAAGATAACTAGTGAGGCATAAATTAAGAAGCACTAATTAAATATCACAGTTTTAAATTCAACACTATTATTTTTAACAGCCGAGCTAAGAAACTTTACAAAAACTCACCCTTAACGCACATGTTACTATCACAATACTCTGTATAATTCGAACGTCGTACATGTTACGTTACGACGACCACAAAAATCAAATTTGGGCAACTAACTAATTTTCCAATGAATTACTTTTTATAATAAATGGATACTCGAAAAAAATGGCACGTTTTCATGTTGTTTTTTGTACACAAAAACAATACCAATGACATTGAGAAGAAATGCGGTTCAATAGTCAAAAGAACATTTTCAATTTAACAACAAATATTATTTCTACAATGTTTCGGAACGTGAAAAATGTTATAAACGATGTGAATAATTTGTTTCTAATTAATAAAATGCTGGACATATTTATTATTATTAACCATAACTTTTAAACATCTAAATCGGTACCTATTCCAAATTAGTAGAAGCTTTTTTAATTGTCATTTCCAATTGAACCAATTTTTAATTATTTTCCAATGAAAATAAACAGTTTTTGTTCCGACTCCGACTCATTCTGAATGCAACGTTCTTTAAAATCGGTTAGGGATTTCTTTCTATGAATAAAAATGAACAATAAGACGTTAAGGGCCATTTGCACCACAAAAGTGACACTTAAATCGCTGAAGGCAAACCTAACACTGCGCCAAACGGTAAGTGTCACTTATCTGCCAGAAGCTTCTCTTAATTTAAGCGGTAGGTAGACCAGCTTTCAAATGTATTTAATTGACACTCAACCTAACATTTTTGGATAACGCAAGCGAAGAGCTGAGTTAAAGAAAGAGAATAAAGCGAAGTATGTGTAGATCCTGACCATTTTCATGATTTTGACAAAATCTTGTTTCAAAAAAGATTTCGTCTGGCCGATAAGTTGACCTATACCTATACATTGATATTTTAATTTGCGTTTCCCCAATGGATCAGCTGTGTTGATACTTATAATAATAGACGATTTGGACCAATTCATTAAAATGTTGATAATAAATAGGAGATATACAAGTACATATGTATATTGAAAAATTCTTAGCCTACCATAGAACCAAACAAAATTTCAATGTCAAAATATTTTATTACTCAACATATTCTCCTCTTAATTGGATACATTTATTACAGCGAACCTGCAACGTCTCTAGACCTTTAAAAAAATGTTTCTTCTTGATCTGCAAACCAGACCTCCACAGCTTTTATTACCTCCTCGCTGGAAGAAAATTTACGAGCCTTTAAACTTTTTTTCAGTCGAGGAAAGAGACGATAGTCGGACGGAGCCAAATTCAAACCCTAAATAATTTAATAATTGAAATTTTTTTTGCATGGCAACATGATTTGTGTGCAGGGGCCTTGTCCTGCAAAAACAAAACACCTTTGTATAGCTTTCCGCGGCTTTAAATTTTTTCCCGTAGAGTGATCAATAATGTCGAATAGTAATCTCCAGTTATTGTTTTACCCTTATCCAAGAAATCAATCATGATTACTCCATGGCAATCCCATAAAACTGAAGCAAGAACTTTATTTCCAGCAGATTTTTGGACACGAAACTTCTTAGGTCTTGGAGAGGACGAAGGGCATTAATCACCAAGGGTATTGAGCATATTTTCGAAAATCTGCTTACCTCTCAACCCTTTTAAATACAGGTACTTGATGATGGCTCGATACTCCAATTTTTCGATTTTCACAATTTCGGTCGACTTTTTTTTTCTTTTAATTTATTGCGTAACTATGGTTCACTTTTTTGACGTCCAACTTCACTCTGACACTTCTAATGAGTTATTGCTCGTTGCTATGGTAACGCAATATTTGGAGCTGGTCTAGGCTAACTAGATATCAACCCCTGCGCTACGAACGGCTCACACTTATCAATGTTCTGTTCGATATTATAAGCTACTTCTAACCACTACTAGAAATGGTGTTATGGTTTTAAACACCGAACAGCTGTTTTGAAGGTAAATTTAAACTACGTTTGAAAAGAATAAAGAATAGATGTCATGGTAATATTACAAATTTAAAAATTACTTTTCAAAAAGTAGACCGTTCACTGAGAAGAAACATCTAGTTCTTGTGTTATATATATGCCCCGAAAGATAAAAAACTGGGTTGGTATATCTGCAGGATATAACAACCATTCTGGTTTGTAACTAGAAGAGACAATATCATTTGCAGACATCTATTGATCACACGCTTCACTTGAATATGACAATTGCTACAGGAAACTGTAATCAGGTAAATAACTGCAGAGCCTACAGGGTTTTTTGTCATTATGAATTTTCGTTTGTGGTTTGTTGTGGGGATGTTGCTAATATCGCATTCTCAGCAATCTCTCACTGGGGTAAATGTATTAATGTGATTTCAGCGTTATCCGCATTCCAGAACTATGCTCTTAGGTTAGGTTAGGTTTGTGGTGAGTGGGTCTATAAGGCACTCCACTGCGACTGGCAAGAGTCTATTGTGGATCACACCTATTCAGATTTCACCAAACAAATTCAGCTTCTTAACAAAGCCGATTATTTTATTTGGTGAATGATATTTCAGGTCCGAGGGCGAGAGAGAGACCCTGCCAAACATCAGATACCTGATTCGAGCCGCGGCGGGGCAGGCACAAATTATATGCTCTGCTGTTTCATCTTCCAAACAAAGACGGCAGGTCGGATCTTCCGACAGTCCAAGTTTCAGCATATGATGATTCAGATGACGTGGCCTGTTAAAAGGCCTGTTAGACAACGTAGGTCATGCCTGCTATGGTCTAACATTTGTTTGGAGACATACTTCGAAGGATGTATAAAAGCCTTTGAATGAACCAATCCTGGTTAATTATGCCAGAAGTCTAAAGCTCTTCTTGCTGTCCATGTATTTAGTGTTTGTTTGGCAAAACTTATTGCGATGCCAATTGTAGGTTCTGATCCGATAGAAACACGTGCGGCACCCTCCCCTGCAAAAAGTCTGCCTTCTCGTTTCCTTCCATGCCAGAATGGCCAGGGATCCAGACCAGCAATACTTTATTGAGTTCTCCTATTGAGGAGAGTCTTTTTTGGCAGTCTAAAACCAATTTCGACGTTACACGGCGAGAGCTAAGTGCTTTTAAAGCCGCTTGGCTGTCCGAGAAAATTTTTATTGTTCTATGTATGAGATTGGCTTGCTCCACTCTCTCCACACATGAAACAATGGCGAAAATTTCCGCCTGAAATATGGTTGCATAGGATCCTAGAGAGGTTGAAATTTCTGTCCTAGGTCTGCGCCCGTATACACCTGCACCAGAGCCTGAGGGTGTTTTTGATCCGTCTGTGTACCAACAGCTGTCTGCTCTTAATAGTTCATCCTTGCGGAGGACCCATTCATCTCTATTTGGAATTAGGACGGTGTAAGGCAGGTCGTAGTTTACTGTTGGAGGCATTATGTCAGAATACTATGACTTTCACTGTCCGCTAGTATTCTGCTCCGTTCTGCATAAGCCTGATTTGTGCATTTAGAAATATGTACAATTCTGTATGCTGTCCATCTAGCCTCTCTTTCCAAAAATATATGGGGAGAAGGTAGGTCCAGAAGGATTTCCATGGCTGCTGACGGTGTGGAGCTGATAGCACCAGTGATTGCCAGACAAGCCTGTCTCTGTAAACCAGAGAGCTTTGCTTGGGCCGTTCGCTGTAAAGCTTTTGGCCATCAGGCAATAGCTCCATATGTGATCATTGGTCTAACGATCATCACATATATCCAATAGATTTGTTTGGGTCCCAAGCCCAAATATTTTCCACAGATCCTGCGACATGTCCACAAAGATAGTCTGGCCTTATGGATAACTTTTTCCAAGTGAGCGTTCCAAGTAAGTTTCTTATCTAGGATAATCCCCAAATATTTTACTTCCGCTGCAAATGGAATAACCTCACCATTGTAGGAAAGTGGTGGAAGATCCTCCAACTTCCTTTTTCTAGTGAAGGGAACTATTACAGTTTTGCCAGGGTGAACAGACATCTGTTTCCTCTGACACCAACTGTGGACATCGTCCAACGTCTTTTGGAGGATATTATATGCTACCCTTCCTGACTTGGTCCTTGCCAAGATGACAAGGTCGTCTGCATACGCTTGCAGTTCTACCCCTTCTCTTTCGAGATCGCTAAGCATGTTATCCATCAAGAGAGACCACAGTAGGGGAGATAGTACTCCGCCTTGTGGGCATCCCCTAGAAACCTTAAAGCTGATGGTCTCGTCCTGAAGGGATGTAGTGGCTGTCCTATTTGTGAGCATGGCATATATCCAACCAGTAATGGTTGGTTTTATGCCCTTTTCAGTCAAAGCTGAACCAATGGAGGTCAGTAGTGCATTGTTAAATGCTCCTTCAATGTCAAGAAATATGACCACCGCAATCTCCTTGTTGTTAATAGCTGGTCAATCCTTTCAGACAGGAACAAATAAAATAAAAATCCGACATTGGGAACGATATAGCTAATACACCAAACAGACATATCAAAACTAGACCATAAAACTGAAGACAAAATGCCAAAACTCTAGGCCATAAAGAATATTTCTTTATGCTCCAGGCCATTCTTATTTTTATTTTTCTTCTTTTTTTTGAAAATGGAACTTTTTGTAAAATTCAAAGTTAACTTCAAGACATGTTTGTAATACCCGCCCTTAGAGCTTCCGGACGGATGATATTACAGTCATATACCAACCCCTTTTAACTTGTGTTATTCGTTGTCTGCATATATCCCGAGAAGTAGATGTTTCTTGTTAGTGAACGGTCCACTTTTTGAAAAGTAACACCGGCACAAAAAAAACCAAGTGTCTGATCTAGGTAAGCGACACATGTAGGTATTTCTTTTGTATGTTGTCTCGCTAAACACGAATCCGCGGCATCAGAATAGCTCCATTACCATCCAGTTTTTTTAATCGCAAGTATTGAACATTTAATCGGAGAAATGGGCTTTTTGGCAATTTTTCTCATGCATATTAGCCTGCCGAATACGAATCTGCAGCTACAATTTTTTTAAGCGAGAATAAGTTTAAAAAAAATTCAAAATCAGCTTTTTTATGATTTTTGTGGTATATATCAAATTTAAAACTCGAATGATCCATCTGAGAGGTTTTCTGTATGTAATTTGAATCACTGAAGACGAATCCACATACACTCTTCTTAAACAGGTGAAATGAGCGAAATGGAGGTGGATAGACGAGGCCCAATGTTATAATGGCCACTTAGGTCACCCGACTCAACTCCACTACACTTTTTTATGGAGATATCTGGAAACCAAAGTTTATGCCACTCAGCCGGCATCTATAGATGATTTACGTTAGCGAAATATTTGAGAATGTCGACAAATAGCCCCATAATATTCAAAATTCATTTGAGACTCGATTGTATCATCGTATTGAAAGCAATGGAACTCAATTTGAGCATCTTATAAAATAATTTAGTATTATTTTGATGATTTGTTACGAATTAAAATGTTTGAAATTATCTTTTCACTTATAAATTATACATTTTGTACTCCTGGTGTAGAGAAGAATACAACAATGCAATAATATACAGGGTATTAAAGTTATAACGTCTAAATATAAGCAAAAAACGTCCTTCTTTCTTTTTTCTCATTCTTTTGGGAATCAAACCACAATAATGTTTTTTATTTTTTATTTCGACGTTTCGGTAGCGTTCCAGCTACCGTTGTCAAGATTAACTAGTAATAAAATTAATAAAGTAATTTTTGGTCCCTATCTGACACAACGAAAAAATATGACAACTAGACAATCAATGATATTTTGAAGTTTAAGACTACAAAACTTTGTTGTCAAATTTTATTAAGGTCCATTCATAGTAGATCACACCTCTGGTAAAATGTGAGATAAAATATTTTATTTTATGACATTCTAACGATATGATAGTCTACTAGAAATGGAATCCAGTAAAGTGCACGTTCCAGGAACGGTTTTTATTCGGATAGCGCTTTTTTAGCTTATTTTGGAAATGTTGTTAATAAAACGCGTTTGTTGTTACTTTTTTGTGTATGATCATTTTTGTTTTCAAAACATGTATAACTCAGTTTGGTGATTTTGTGTATTGAAGTGTGTATCGATTAACAACTATTCCAATGATAAATCACTAGAAAATCTGGATAAAAACTTATGATGTTATCCTGATACCATTATTGTGGTTTGATTCCCAAAAGAATAAGAAAAAAGAATAAGTCATGCCACAAGGAACTTACAGAAGATACGTCCTTCTTTATTTATGATTTTTGACGTAGTTTTACATTTTTTTTATAAAAGTGATGCCTTCAGAATTATGTGGGGTGGATGGTTTTCACTGAAATGCTCTGTATATAATCTTAAGAGTCTGTAACAAAAAGTTACTTCCATTAAAATCGTGAGTTTGGTAGTGCCGTAATAATTTATTACTCTTAGTAGTAATCTTCAAAGTTGACTAGAAACTAGAAAGTTTTTCCCAGTTTTTCATGAACAGATATTTCACATTTGACAGATACCTCCTCTGGTCTACATAAATGATGATATATTATCAAAAAAACGGAAAAATAGAGTCTAATTCAAGTTTTCAAAAAGTTATATGAAGTTAGCAGTACTTTATTTAAGTATGACTATTAAATATAGCGGTTTTAGTAAAAGATTATATTAACAGTGTATTTTTTGAATATGAAAATGGTTGAAAGATCAATGCCAATAATATCTTATTCACAATATCAGTTCCGAGAAGAACAATAAGATATATTGTGGGGATTATTTCATTCAGTTGCATTATTCTTCAGAATGATTCTAATTAATAGTTTGGTTGAGCGGTTTCATTTAGTGGAAACCAAAAAAAATATAATGTCTTTGCTTATTAGGTCTGCCTTAAAAGTTGGCCAATGTCTTCTAATTCTGGCATAAGCATATGATCACATTGTCAACACATTAGAATACAGTTGAAAAAAGGACTGGTAAGAATTTTATTCCAAATATTTCTCGACTCACCCTGTAGACGTCAGTATTTTGAATTAAAAATTAGTCTAAAACTGATAAATAATAGGCTGGAATCAAAGTAGTGCAAAATAGGCATGACAAAAAGGGCTTTCTAAACGAAATATCATTTTTGAAAAACGGCTACTTTCCAACTCTAATGTCCTGTATCTCAAGAACTAGTCATATGATTGAAATGTATCCATGGAAACTTTTGTTCAGAAGATCAAACTCTAGAACATATCCGAAATAATATTTCTTAACCATAATATCTCTCCCATGAAATTTGTTTATTTCTGTTGTATTAACATAATTGATTTGTGTTATTATTTTTAATAAAACTTCCTGAAATTCAATCGACTTTTATATTCAAGGTTTAAAAATTATATTTAAAACTGAAACAAGAATTAAACTGCCGTATAATCAATATATAAATACATATTTTTATTAGACAAATGAATTTCCTATTAAGTACATCGACATCGTAAATATTTAAACAAATATTAAGGTCATTATCAAATAGTTATCGGAAGCAGTTCAACGACTGTCTTGTAAATACTTACGGAAATGAAATTTAAACAAAACACACGTCATGTCACATATATATTTTATTATAACAATTACAATATAGCAACTAAAAACTTTATGAACTCTACCATATTTTTTGGTATTTTTTATTTATTATTTATATTTTTTTTCGGGGTAGATTTTAATTTTAAAAAATAATGGACTCTTTGAAGATATAAATTGTATATGCTTTTATGCCAATTAATGCCATAATTAGCTTCTCCTTCATTTTTGAATCCTAGGCAGATAAAGAATAAATAAATCTTCTCGGTGACTACAACCTGTTGAGATCAAATGAATGCATCAATTAAAGTAAAACTGCACTAAGAGTTTTAACAGGGATCCTAACGGGACATTGTCGCCTTAATGGGCACCTCAAAATAAGGAGTAAGGAGGATGTAGGTTCTGTGGCTTGGAAGAAGAAACCTCAATCAACATACTTTCTAGCTGCACAGCACTTCATAATTCTTGGACACAGCACCTGGTAGATTACTGATTAGAAGAGGGACATTTACCCAAGTTAAAGCCTGCAGATATTCTTAAATCTAGTCTTTAAGATTTTCCTAAGGAGTTAAATAGAAGTAAGGGGGCAAATACCACTATGATTCTCATTGGACGTTTTAAAAAATTTTTTTATTATTTAGAGCAAATAGGCGTTTTGTTTCTGAGCTGATTTGAATGCATCACTACGTTCAGCAGTCAACTCAATAGCTACAGCACAAATAGCTTTATTTTCGCTTCTGATAACATTATAAATTCTCAATTCTAATAACCTTATAAATTCTTAATTTTCTGCTTTAAATGGACTATAACAAATTTAGATAATTCAAAACAGTGTTACAATTGAAATTTATATAAAAACCAATGTAAATATGTAACCTTCAGCAACTATTGATATCACACTTGAATTATTGTAGATACAAGTCTAAATTTCATAAAAAAGATCTTTTAATTGTGAAATCCTATGAAGTATCAGAAATATGGAGGGTTTTTTACTGCCCAGTAAGAAAGCGGAGTTGATAACAGGGATTTTTAAAAACTTCAACGTGTAAGACTGATACAACGGGACAACAGGCAGATCAGGATCTACAGTGACAGTCAAGCCGCCCTTAAAGGGTGACATCTCGGCTAGTTTGGGAGTGCGGCGAAGAGCTTAGAAGACTGGCGACTCGGAACAGTGTAACACTTGAGTGGGTCCCAGGTCATAAAGGAATCAAAGGCAATGAAAAAGCTGACGAACTCGCAAGAGTAGGATCGTCAACTCTGATGAACGGACCCGAACCTGCTGTGGGCATCCCCAGATGCTTAACGAGGTCATGGTTAAAAGGGTGGTTGAGAGAACAACACAATAAACACTGGAAGAATACGACCAGGCAAATACATGGGAAGAAATTCATAAAAGAACCATCAGAAAAAGTAGCGAAAGAACTGCTCTCAATGAGCAGGAACAAACTAAGCACCATAACTGGGACACTTTTCCGCAAGGGAGCACCTAAACAAAATAGGGCTGTATAACGGAGACCTTACATGCAGAAGATGCAAAAAGGATACCGAAACAGCTCTGCATATACTAGGCAGCTGTGAGTCGCTGGACCGCAGAAGGCAGAAACTGTATGGCAGAACCCAAATGACTCCAGAAGACTTCTACAATCAACCAGCTAAGAACCTGTATGAGCTAATGCAGGGAACGGATTGGCTGAATATGCTGTAGTCAGAACACTAGGAGTATCCACAATAAGCCCAGAAGGCTGAGGTGGTACCGGCGAAGGGACGGCTCCTTGGAAAAAAAAAGACTGAGACGAAATGGAATTAAAAAAAGCCTGAGGACAGTATTGATGGGAAAAACAGTGTATGTCTAATAACAAGCCTGAGTCTAGCAGAGTAATATTTTACGCTTAAGTTTAAGTGAGTATAATTTACTGGCAAATATAAAAAAGCATAAACATAAAAAAGTAAACGCAGACGAATATTGAAAAAATTTAGGCATATAAATTAACAGAGTGTGAAGATAGCTTGTCAGCACGAATAAGACTAGAGAAAGGATGCTTCAAAGTAATTTGTTTTGTTAATGATGTACCGTAGACCCAAAACAAAACAAAAAGGTAGAAAATAATGTACCAGTTATTCATCTAGCACTACATAGGCTGCTTTTCTTGATTCATTCACTCGACTAAAGAATCTCAATAATAACATAAATATTTCTAAATGTCTAAAACTCAATTTTGAAATTTTAACTCAATTTTCCAATAATTATATAAATAGTAATTAAAATAAAAAAGAAATAACTAACAAGTGAAAGTTCATAAAGTCTTTTCAACAACCAAATAAAGATGGTTCCACGTTGTCTTTTCTATTGTTTTTGTGCATATTTTAAGGTACTTCCTTCAGGTACAGCTTAGTACCTGAAACAAAAATCATCATAAATATAATTCTAGCTTTGAAAATAATAAAAAAGACAACTGTAACCATCATATTTGTGTTCGGTACAATAAAACTTAAAATTAGTGTTTCTATTCTAAACATTATAAATGTTTAATTACAATTGTCTTTTTTACATTTTTTAATAACAGTATAAATTAAAAACATAAATAGCTGACAAATTTCTTTTTTTGTAAGTTTGAAAAATCGATACTTATATACAACAAATATAAGAACAAATGTGCTGTACAAGCATATTTAATGTATAATGAAAATTATAGTACAAAAAATAAAGAAGTAGAGTAATAAGCAAAGATAGAACTTGTAAAGTGGTAGAGATAAGAATAATAGAATAGAAACATTATTTGTTTGTTTATATATCGATATTTTAATCTATTTAAAAAGCAGGAGATGTATATGTCTTAGATATATTTTCTTTTATACCAATTTTTTCTTCTTTTATTTTTCTTCTTTTCATAAGTCAGCAACAACTTCATGCAAACTTGACTACATTACAAATCTTTTCTTTTTGATAACCTGTCGATATTCCATCAATCCTTCATATTATTTTTTTTGATCCCGGATCTCACTTAATTTTTTCATTCATTTTCTCGAGATGAGTTTAAAATTTTCTTGAGCTCCTTTAATTTGTCAACTTTCTTTTTGTAGTTATCTTCAATTAAATGTTTGTGTTTATCAACTTTCTTTTGCCATTTCTTTTTGAACTCATCCATATTGTATTTGGTTTTCTTTTTACTAGATACTTTATTCACTTCTTTTAGCTCTTTTGAATCTTCTTTATCTGCCGAAACTTCATCACTTTTGTCCCCACTATCGGTCTCTTCTTGACTCTTGTTAGATCCACTACATACTTTTTTCTCTTTTTCTTCCAAAATGGCCAATCTTCTTTGCAAATCGAACAATATTTTCAAACACTTTTTAATTTTCAAACCATTTTCCAGCCGATCGGCCATTTCTTCAATTGTAGAAACCTGCATATTTTGAACGTGTTTCATTTCCCACAAAATATTAGCTTCTTCTTCTATTAAATTATCATCATCATCTACCAATAGGCGCTTTAACTTTTCCAAAAGCTGAATTTTTTCTTGAAGTCTAACATCCCGTTCATATTCAAGAACTTGTATCATTTCATTCCTAGTTTTAGCCTTCAAAAACTTCAAAGATGACAGAAAATCAACGTACTTAATTTCCAACAGTACGTCGAACTTTGCTCCTGTTTTAAATTTTTCTTGAAAACTATCCACTACTTGGTTAATAATACACTGGATTTTTTGTAAGCTTGCTAAATCTCCTGTCAATTTTTTCACAGCAAAAGCATTCTGCTTTTCATCATGCAATTTATGAAGTATATTTTTCATTGCAGTGTTCTTCACTTCTTGTAGCTCTGTGAATTTTTCTAGAAGACTGATCTTCGCTTCATAGTCGTTAGTTTGCTTGTCCATTATCAACCTTTTCCAAGATTGAACAATGGATTTCTTAATTGAATGTATTTCGTTAAGATCATCATAAATTTGATCAAATTTCTTACAGTCCATGTAAATTAATACATCGATGTCTGTCAGCAAATGAGATATGTGCTCTTTAATAGCTTGTAGTGGTATCTCAGTGTTTCTATTTGGGAAATTATTTTTCCCCTTTGCTCTATTTATAACGTGGTTGATTTTATCCAAATTTCCTTCCTCAGATGAATCAAATGGGTCTAGAGATGAGTTTTCGATTGAATGGTGCTCTTGTTCTTTATTCTTCCCTTTTCTCATAAATATTGGTCGTTTATAACCGTTAACCTCCATAAAAGGCAGCCCGTTATTATCGATAATAAGCTTAGGTCTCACTGGTTCAATGATAATTTTCCTTCTTATTTGTTCAATAGATTCCTCATGCGAGGTCATTTTTTTCGATCTGAGCCTAGCATTATTCCTTCTTCTGTTAACATTTTCCGAATGATTCTCTGCGCTACTTTTTATTTGTTTCTTCAGTCCTCCGTAAAGGTGCTCCACAATTTTTCTTTGTTCATCGCTGTTTTCTATTTTGTTATGCTTAGCTCTAAATTTCCTTTTAACTTTTTCCGGATCTTCAACCATTTTTCCCAACTTTTCTTTTAGCAGTTGCTCTATTTCGTCATCATCCACGGTCTTTAAAATATACCTCTTCTTCCTTTTGGAGGTATTGGTTTCTGTATTTTCAGAGTGCTCAGTAATCCCTCTTTTAAATCTACGTCGCTTAACAAGATTATCTAAAAAATGATCAGTAGGAGTATAATCTTCAAAATCTCCAATCATATCACTGGTGAAATGGAGTAGATTTTTTTTAAAGTTTTGACCAAAATTTTTGAAATATCTCTTGGTACCAACCAACATTTTTGGTACCGCTTTAACTATTGGAAATGCATCTTTATCATTAAGACTATAAAGAACTTTGGCTGGAACACTCAAAATATGTAACAATGGGTATTTAGAGATCCATTCTTTCTTAAAATGAGGTGCTATTTCTAAATCTTCTGATTCTTCACTGTTATCTTCTTTAAACCTCTGGAGCTCTTCTCTTATTGCTCTTCTCAGAACTTCTTCTTTCATTATATCTTTGTTATGTGAAGAAACAATAAAATCTTCTTCAGAATTTTCATAATCGTAATCACTATCAATTTCATTATCTTCGTCACTATCTTTAATTCTTATTTGATATAGAGGTAACGAAAGCTCCTCAGAATCTATTATTATGGATCTTTTCATCATTTTTTTTGAATCAGGATTGATGTTGTCTGTGCTTCTTTTTGAAAGGCTATGCGCTTTATTAAGTCTTTCAAGTTTATGTAGAAATCGAGCTTTTTCCCTGGCTGACATACCTTCTTCTATAGGATTTTCATTGAAATAGTCTTCCAGTATTTCTTTGGAGTTTATTTCATGCATCCAAGAATCATCCTTACCTTTAAACTGGTTTTTGGAGAGAGGTCTAGCTTTTGCATTCCATTGGGGATTTTCTAAATCTAATCTATGCTTCAAACTTTTTTCTAGGTTTTTAGTGTTAGATCTTGGATAGTGTAAACTGTCTATGAAATGTTCTGTTTCTTCATCTACTAATCGTTCAGTAACATAAGCATTCAATGGTGATTTGTTTCTGTAGTACTTAGCATTAGAAGGTATATAATCATTATGTCCATACTTATCACCATCTATGTGGTTTTGATAATAGTACCTGTCACCATTATCTTTCTTTTTTGAGAAATATCTTTCTTCAACCCCATAATTATTAGGATAGCTTCTTTCAGTATATTGCTTGGACAATTGTCTTAAAGCAGGTTTACCAAAAATTTTACTTTTTACTAACGCCATATTCTCTTGATGTTTTTGTGATATCTTTTCTTGAAGACTTTGCTGAGGTGCAGGTAAATTGTAAATCGTTTGTAACTTTTTATCTGGATGTGTCAAGGCCATACTATTAACAGTTTTCATTATGGGCTCTTTCATGAATTTCGGCAACATATTTATCATGAATTTGTAGCCATTTTGTACTATTGGTAATTGTCTTTTAGAACGCTTGTGTATTGGACAGCTTGAGTTTGCAACATTTTTGTCTGACGAGATAGATTCATACCTGCTGGCACAGCCACACGTGGGTAATGAGGCAACTGGTGCTGGGTGTACGTTGAATTTTGGATAATAAAGTCCACATCCGTGCACAGGCTGGGCAGGACAAGTTATTGGGCCGCAACAAGTGGATATTACTTGATTTGCAGGTTTTCCAGCTGTTCCACAGACATAAGCTGAAAATTAGAAAAATGTTAATGTCTCTTTTAGAATTAGAAAAATTTTACTTTTAATTGCATCTCATTAGCCTGTGAATGTTATAGGCCAGTGGATATGGGTCATGACAATACGGCTGATTTTTTTAGTAAGTACCTTGAAGTATGTAGATTAATATAAAAAAATGTATGGGAAAAGGTATGAAAAAAATTATATCTTAAAATTATATATCAATAATCTTTTATACCTTTTCACTATATTCATTTTGTTCGTTGAATATTAATCTTTATATTACAGGAGTATCAAATTTTATTTTGAAAAAATAAAGAAGATTCCTACCAGAATCCATAAAAATTGCTATTTTCGCATATAATACAAAAAATCATTGAATCCAAAAATGTATGTAAATTAATCAATTTTGTAATTATATATTCTTGATATTAGAAGTTTCCCCAACATTTTCACGCAAACCCCATTAAATCCAGTTTTATTAAAGTTACAGTATTTAATATATATATATATTTTCTTGTAAATTCAAGATTCCTAAAATTTACAAAATAATGGAAAGTGCCGTATTATATATATATACTTTTTATTGAGATATTTGGTTTTTGATTAGAATATAATATTTATATTATATATGAGTAATTTGCTAAAAATGATTATGTGCTTATGTGCTATGACAAAAAAAATGCCATCTTAAAGCCGACACTTTCCTCTTCAAAACGCCGTATTACAATTATTTATATCTACATTATAACTGTACAATAGTTTATAATGTACTCCGCCGCGCTTCAGAAAATAGAGTCGCGCGGATGCGGAACACATACTTAGTTTACTGAATTTTTTCCGGACAAACCATTGCTCGGACGAAAGAAACGCAGGGCACCTTTTTTGTTGCAAAACACTTCTTCTATACGGTGGTATTTTTTATTTTTCTATACCTTGATTTTTTTTCCTAATGTGGGAAATCGGTAGACTGGTAACTTTTTTGTATATTAATCTAAATAATTTAAGGTTCATTAGGCACATATGAGGAATGAGTAGAAACATTTTGTGGTATATTTTGAAATGTTCTTATAGTCTATGAAAAATTATGACAAACTAACAAACCAACAACCGAAAAACTCATGAACAACGTTAAGAAAAAGTTCTAGTATAATTGTGGGGGAACAGCTTTGTAGCAGATTTGAAAATAATAGGTGGAAAGTTTTAACTGGACAAAAATGCGTTGTTCCGGCCAAAATTCAACTGCAAAGGAAAATAGAATAAAAAAACTCAGACGAAAATATCAGACTCTTGTTCCTGGTTGGTTTGGCTTAGTCTATGTGAATGCTCTTTTCAGCAGTCACATAGTACCACAGAATGTGCTCCGATGAAGTATTTTCTTCCACGAAAAGACCACACTTGGTGTGCTACACCAGCACTACGATGCCCAAGTCACCATTCGACTTACAGATCTGATTTCCAACCTGTCCATGTCTTGGTTTGCCTTGAGGCAGGTATCTCATTTCAGTAGACGTTTGTTTTGCAGTACATCTGGTCCGAGATGGTTTTCTTTGCTCAGTTATTTTGAGAATAGTTCCTGGCGATGCCGCGGGAATGCTGTGAATTGCACTCATAATCGCTCTGCAAGTTAGTGAGTCTAGAACGCGCTAGATTTCACTATCACTGGCTCCATCAGACCACAGACGGACCTTCAATACTTTGAATTAATTTAGTTTTGTCTCATTGCATAAATATTTTCACTCTAGATCTATTTTTTCTTTTGGAAATGGATACTAATCACCAATGAATGAAGATTGTTATAAAATACTTACATGGTGCTGGAACAACAACCCTATCTAAGCATGTGGTTAGTCCTTCTATTGGTGTACAGACAGGTGTAGCTGCAGGTAATACCTCTGGTATTTGTACTTCCACTGGAAGGATCCCAAACTCACCAACGTTGGTTAATAGGCCTTCTTCGAACTCTGGGTAAGCACATCCGAATAAACCTCCACCACCTAAGAAATTTCTGTCCCACATACGACGACCTCCATGAACATCACATGATATTGGTGAGTAGAATTGTTGAATCTACAAAAAATACATGAGGAATAATAATAGTTAAATTTAAGAGGAGGAAGAAAAAATAATTATTGAAAAAACTAGCTAAAGACAGACATTTAAATATTGTTACTCACTGTGACAGGAATCTCCTTTCCACATAGAGCAGTAGATACTTCAACTGCAGGTGCTGGAACCTGCACTGTAGGTTGGGCTGCTATACATCCGCCTATAAGGCCAGCGTCACGGGAAAAACCTTTGTCGCCCCTGTAAATCACCTTGATAGGTGCTTGACCAGGAGCTCCAGGTACTGCTCCGGCTACTGTCAAGTGCTTAGAACACTGAAAAATAATAAATATGATACATATAAATAAATGAAAAAGCAGCAAAGTAAAAAGCAGTTGCGAAGTGAGGTCCATATCAGAGATATAATATTAATCATCGTTGGAAAGGCATGAGTCGTTGAATCAATGTTTTTTGGATCAAAAAGTTTAAAATGATTTGGAATAAAGCAGCTACGTAAGGAATGTATAAGTTATTTTGCAGGATTATGCTTGACGCAATGGCATTCATTTGAGAATGTAACAACATTCAACTACTTAGGAGTGACGATGGAAAAAGAGCGGGTGCAAGAAAGAATATCAATGGAAACCAAGCTTACTGCAGAAGTAAAAAACTTCTGAGAAGTAAATCCATGAATAAAAGCACCAAAAGAAAAATATACCTACAAAACACTTATAAGACCAGGGATCGCGTACGGCTTAGAAACAACGGTAATAAACAAAAAAGAAGCAGAAGACTTAAAAAGCATAGAAAGAAATATTCTTAGAACGATACTGGGACCGAACATAACAAGAACTGGGAAAAGGAGACTCAAAACTGACAAAGAAATAAAAAACTAGTTAAGCAATAAGACAATCGTGAAAAAAGCACAACGCCTAAAATGGGCAGGACATATTATGAGACGAAAGTTTGGAGAAATTATAAGAAGAATAACACAAAATGGACTCCTCTATGGCGAAGAAGAAGAGGAAGACCCAGAGAAAGTTGGAGGAAGCAGATAGAAGAGGATACAAAAAGGATGGGAATAAAAGAGTGGAGAGAAAAATACAGAAATAGAGCAGAATGGAAGAAAATAACTTCTGAAGCCAGGACACAAAAGAAATTGTAACAATAAGGAGTGGAAAGAGAGTAATCCACCCTAATAAATGAATTTAAAAGCGCAGTAGCGTTAGCCACAATCCAATAGATTTAAAGGCTTGATGATGATGATGTTTGAGTAGTATAGTAGCATTTTGATATTAGAAAACAATAGATAATAAAAAAAAAACTTTTGGAAGAAGTAGGAGGAATCAATTCCAAGATTTTATAGTGGCACTTAAAAAAGTATCACACTTAGTTTGGTCACTTTCAGTTCTATTTTATATTGCGTCTCCTCAATCCCAATTAGATAACCCCTTTAAGTTCAATCTTCCCAAGGTGGTTAATGATCTGTGAGTCTATGGTAAAGCTATCTACATCCCCGGGTAGCTCCTATGTCCATAGTCTGACTCGTTCGGCAGGTACAATTGACATTTTTAAAAAATAATTACCAATGTTGCAATTGCAAAAGTTATAAACAACTTATTAAACAAAAGGGGTAGTTTTGCTTTTTAAAAATATCTCAGAAACTATTTCAGATATCCAAAATAAAGTAAAATATTCTGAAAGAACAATAAATTTCCTAAAAAATGATTCCTTCAGTTACAACTAACAAATTTTATCTATAAACTTTGCAAAATTGAGGCGGAAATGAACCACAGATTCTATAAATACAAACAAGTTTAACAGTCTGCGCCTAGCCCAAAATAACCAACGCGAAGATAGACCTGACTTTGACAGGTCGCCATATTTTTCTGGGTTCCCCGATTAGTTACAGTTGAAGTTTGTATGTTTTGACATGTGGTGTAAGTCGGTTGTTGGTTATGCAGACTTTGTAGAACAATGTCAATGTAATATATTTTATCGCCAACCGTCAATTATCAGATTGATTTCAGGAAGTAAACAAACAGTTTACCTACCTTTACTTTATCTGGCGCATTTGCGGCAGGTAAAGTAAAATGCGGCAGGTAAAGTATTTTGACTTTAACATTATACTCGAAAATCATTATCTGTCAGTGTCACGCTTCTCCCTATTACGGCTCGATAATAGTTTTCTTGCGATTTATTTATAACAAATTATTGTTGGAACTCCTTTGACTTCAGGAATTAACTTTTATAATGCTTCAGGGTGTACCTTCAATTTAAATATAACAAATAATAAGTAAATTTGTTCTATATGTGCTGTTTACTTTGTCATAATAAAATGCTATGAAATATACCTCAGTTTTTTATATTCTGAATTCAGAGCAGTTGGTGATAAAATTTTGTATGCACTACGTCAGTAAAGTGTCTTTATCGAACTCGCCTGTTATTCGCCTTGCTTCGCTCGTCTTATAATTTCAGACTCGTCCGATAAAGAATCACTTTACTGCCTTGGTACATAAATAACTATAAAATGTCACAACGAAAACAGCAAAAAACATATTGTGATTCGAGAGCAACAGATTCAGATGCACTGGAAGATCAATTAATCACCTCGCTTGGTCAAAATAGCTGGAAATCGAAAAAAACATACCTTATCTCTTGCTCCCCGCACTCCACAGTTAATAAGAATACAAAGCGATAGCATTTTAGATAATTTCAAGAACTCTTCACTTATTAAAGTTTGACTACCATCTCTTGTTTACAGTATATAAACAAAGAAAACTTAATAGAATATGACATAAGGACCCAGAACAACATGGCAACCTGTCAATGACATCATTCTGAAATGGTATATTGTTGGTGATTTTGGAAATTAGATGTTTCTTGATAATAAACAATAAAAGAATCGTGTCGTGGTAAAAACAGCAGATGGAGGTATTATTGATACTTAAAAAAATGGTTTTAGCCCAGAGGTTATCGGTAAGACTAGGTTAGTGGAAGATGTTGCTTGGCAAGCATAGACCAGATCCCCAAAATTGAAATATTTCAGCAATATAGGTAATTACCACTTTAAGTTAAGTAAGAATGTGATCCAAATGTAACTTGGTTCAAAAGTGTATAACTAAAGTGTGCATGCTCTATTTAAAAAGCACATGATATTTGTGACCAAATGTTTCTACCATTTCAGAAGTTATTAATTTTGATGAAATTTTCGCAAATTTTTCAAGGAAATTTTCTTGTGAAAATGTTAACAAAATTCTTTTTTCTTGTGAATTGGCTATTATTGAAATGTAAAATAAAAACTCACCTTGAGACAACCGCAGTTTGCGTAAACAGTGCCGATGATGGCAAAAATGACAACGATCAGTTTCATCTGTTTTTCTTTTGTGACTAACTGGCCCCAAAAGCAGCCCGATACGGAAGAACCAAAGAATTTATAAGAATTTACTATTTATTTATTGTATTTATAACCAAAAGTGCAATGACAATTTTATTAAACATTCCAACATAAACAATTGTTCGTGATTTATTTCCAAAAACGAATAATCTAGGTACAGGTAATTGTTATGTACATACGTTTTTTATATATACATCTATTTAAAACTTCTTTGCGAAAAAGTAAATGTTATGAATTTTCATGTTCCTTGTTAAAAGTACTTAAACATTTTACGAGAGCTAAATTTTTTACAAAATATTTACCAAAGTATTTATAATCAAAGTTAATTACTTATACCAATTTAGTCATTATCATTTAAAAAAAAAAATTATTTTCCACTTTTCCGCACTCTTTTTATTGTGGAAAGAGTCACTTTTCCGCATTAGTGCAGAAAATTATTTTTGTTAAGCTTTGGGGGAGTATACTGAGATTTGAATATTCAAAATATATATTTGTATGGTTGTAGTTTACCAAATGACTGAAAAAAGAAGAAATTTATTATAATTTTGTTAAAACTTCTAATAAAAAGAAACGTATTTTCCAATAATTCCCTGTTTTAAGCCTCATCAAATGAATGTCAACTAATAATAATTAATTTGTTGATATGTATTTGTAGTATATTATTATTACGTATTAAGAACGGTAAGGGTTGTTTACCGGTAGACAGCAATTTTGCTGGAATTACCCTTAGCGTTCGAGATGCTTATACTATTTTTTGCGCGATCGTACCTATTGAAATAAATTTCGAATAAAATAATTTAAATTTCTTCAAAATAAACAAAATGTCAAAAGTGACATTTATACTTCTCGATGAGTTTAAAATATAATTTGCATTTTGGTGAAATTGTTTCCATGCTATTTATTACTTTTTATATTGTTCTGTTTGGTTCTGTTCATTAAAAAAATATAAATCCTCTTATTTTTTTTTGTTCCTTTTGTGTAATGAATGAAGTAATATATTATTTATGACCACTTAAATGTATGCAGGGCTAAGACGTCGGTAAGTAATTCACTCACCGACGTCTGAACGGTAAGTGAATCACTTACCTACGTGTTAGACTTAGAAACCAGTAAACACAACCTACCGTCCTGACAACCGATGCTGTAAATGAACAAAAAAGATCGATCGCGCAAAAACATCTAATAAATGTTTCCTGTGTTAACTTTTGGTTCCTTTCCCGCATGCTAGTAGATAAAATAGTGTACGTAATACGTTCGTGAAGTGACTTATCCGCACGCGATTGCTGGCCGAACTCCGCTAAAGCGTCGTTCGGCCATCTGCAATAGCTTGCGGAAAAGTATCACTTTCCGCACTAGTTAGGTAAACTACTATTTCAAAGTAAGGAGTAGCTAGTAGTTCTCTCTCATCAATTTTATGTATTAATTTTATGCCAGTGTGTCCATTTTATTTTACATCTTCAGGGCCATTCACTAAGCAAAGTTGTTATGGATAGCAACTGTAAATTGTCGTTATGTTCAGGGTCAGTTGCTAAGCGCGAAATTGGTATTCAATATTCAAGTGAAGTCGCTATAAGAGTTGCTATGCATATGACAAGTGGCTATGAGAGGTGGTTCACTGGCAACTGCTCCAGAGGTGTTGTTAACGAAAACTACTTGCGTCAGACACTTATTGGAATGTTTTTATTTATTTATGTGAGCAGTTAAATATTTTAAATTAATAAGAATGGCATTTTCAGTACATATAGACTTTTTATTCATTCCTTATGTGTGCTGCTACACATTTGTCAAGATTTTAATAAATATGGTTACATTTTCAGAGAAAATTTAAGGACCGAAAGAAGATAGGTACTTGAGAGATTCTAGTAATCCTTTCGAATTGCCAGATATTACATTTAAAAATTTGTTTAGACTGAATAAAGAGATAGCTTTGCAACTTAGAGAGAATTAGATCACTTTCTACCTGATGGACAACGGGTGACACATATTCCCAATCATTTATACTGAAACTATTTGTGAACATATTGTTCCCAGAGAAATAAGGTTTCAAATACAGAAGATGAATTTCGAATCACTGTCGAAGAATTCATAAACAAATTCCATTTTCCTGGAGTAATAGGATGCATAGATTGTATTCATATTGCAATTATTAAACCTCCAGAGAATAATGAAATTTACTCTGGGGTTGTTTACTATAACAGAAAAAGATATGCTAGTATCAATGCCCAAGTGGTATGTCATTCAAAGCTAATTATAACTTCAATAAATGCTCGATACCCAGGGTCAACTCATGATGCTGCTATATGGCAAATGTCCTCGATCAGAGAACATATGGAGCAAAAATATTTTGGAGGTAGAGCAAATTTATGGCTTTTATGAGATTCTGGTTATCCTTTACAACCGTGGTTAATGACGCCTATAATAGATGCAGAGCCTGAAGCATCATATACAGAGTGTCATAAAACGACCAGAAATATCAAACGACGGATGTTAGGTATTCTTAAAAGCCGATTTAGATGTTTACTAAGACACAGAGTTCTGCATTACATGCCTCCAAAAGCACTGGAAATTCTATATGCATGTGCTGATTTGCACAATATATGTATCAAAGCTAATATACACATGGATGATTTAGGGTCACTGGATGATGAAGAGAATATAAACATTCCAGACCCAATTCAGAGACAAGAAAATGTGAACATTTTAGCTTTAGGTAGTAGAACAAGAAGAACTTTAGTTGACCATTTTAGGTAATTTTCTCTGTTATAGAGAATTATAATTTCTGGTCATTCTTTATAAATCCTTCTGTACGTCTTAATAAGAATCCATCATACCTTTTCAATACAGCTATAAGTCTCATTTATTTTGTCTTTATATTATTTTAATTCGTTTTTCAAAAGGATTTTGATCGTAAACTATATATTTCAATTTAGCTCAACCGAAAAAATAAACAATCACAAAAATATTTGAAGTTTATAATTATTTACTCTGTCAAAGCAAAGAAACGACTAGACCTATTTTCAGCACATTAGAACTATTTTGCGGCGCTGTCACGTCCATTTTCACCATGGAGCTAGTATTGAGAGGAGTCGCTACGCCTATCATAAAAGTGGTATCGGTTTCGCCATTCTACTTCCACTTCTTTGTCAACTTGACATTAGTATTGTTTTGTGGATGTGAATTGGGTATTTTTGGATTTTCTTTTTGTTAGTGTCGTTTTTTTCTATTTTAATAATTGAACAATAATAGTTTCTTGTGCTTCACGAAGTTGTACAAGTAGAGACAGTGTAAATACGAAAAAATCATCAGGAACAACATATTATAGGTTAGTAAACAATCGAAAGGACTGTACTGGAATATATTTCTTTGTGCTCCAATAAGTTTTATTCAACTTCATATTATATTTAATGTTTGTAGATTTCTTAGAACTCCATCAATAAGAGATATGTTGTTGATATTTGTAAAAAGAGGTTCTTGGCAGCCAACAAAATACCTACAGTGTTTCTATATTATCAATTTCACTAGTGAATATATGTTTATTGATTGAAAATTTAAATAGTCCGGCTCTGCCGACGACGCCATATTGCTCACATCACAATGTCACTCATGTGATACCACTTTCCTATTGGCGAAAACTACGAAGTGGGCGACATCTGTTAATTTCCTTTCTAACTTCAATAAAGGTGAACAACAAAATCAGATGCCAATAATTTTGTTGTGTCATTTAAAATCTGTGATTTAAAATTTGAGTATAAATGGTAAAGTAATATAGCTATTGAAAGTGCTTTTCTGAGATAAAAACAATCACACATCGATGAGGTGTACGAAAACAATAAAAACGTGATAAAAGTTCTAGTTCTAACCTTCACAAACTGTGACAGACTACTGCCATGCCATCAGCTGACCGGCCGCGTGCCTTTGTTGTTCACCCTTATAGCAGCCATATTGAAAAATTCAGTGCCATCTATTGACACGTGATTTTCTCCAATTATAAGATAGTCGACTGTGTCATCTCCTCTTAATAGTAGCTCCATGATTTTCACGTATGGGTTTTGAAGGTTGTTATCAAGTTGTTATCATAACAACAGTTGCCAACCGTGTATTAGAGAATACTAAAATTTCGCAAGTGGTTACTAAAGTCGTTATCGAAAGTTGTTAGCAGAGTTGCTATGGTTAACAACTGTGATAACCACTTTACTTAGAGAATAGCCCTGATATTTAATTAAGTTGTAACCTTTTTCATATTTATTATTAATATGGAGTACAAGTTTGGACAATACGAGTTTCGTAGTATGAGACCTAAAAATATGTGTATTCAGTTACTACAGCCATGCGAGCCCACACAAAATTAGACTCTCCGCTGTAAAACACATTATGGGACATTTGATAGGTCATACCAGTTTCTTCTGTTCATCTTAACACTACTTGCAGCATATTTTCGAGAGCACAAATGTAATCATAAGCATAAGCATACTCTGATGCAGTTCACAAGGATATTGATATGTGTAGGCACATTACCAGAAAATACATTGAATAAAATTGGACTTAATACTGATCCCATGATAAACAGTGCGAGGTCCGTAAAATGCTTGAGTAGCATTTACTTTATTATATTATATAGACAGAATTGAATTTCTTTCTAATAAACAATATGTTATGACTTGAATCCCAACTCTTCTAGTTCACTTCTGTTGTGATATCAATGGTGATATTTTGCAGATAGCGCATAATGTACACTGTGGGCCGAAATAAAGGAGTACATTTTTCAATTGAAAATATCTTTTTCATTTTTCGGGCTATTTATTTTCTTTTTGCAGGGCTAATAACCTAACATGTCCTCAACATGACTGAAATTCGCGAAATACCATTTTTTTATTAAAAAACATTTCAACAAATAACACATTTATGAAAACAGTTTAGTTACTTTAAAATATTATGAATGTGGCCACCATTATTGTTTACCACTTCTTGAAGTCGTCTGCGCCATAAATTGACAGCCCCATTTATTGCACCCTGTTAAAAATAGTTCCAAACAAACTGCATTCTTTCTGATAAGACTCACGGATAAAAGTTGTGTCAATATGTAGGATTTGTTGTTAGGAAATGTGTAAATTATTGGCAGACATTTTCATGGAAGTAAAATGGTCGGCAGACGGCAACAAAGTGGTGTTTTTTTTGTGAAAAAAAAAATAATAAGCCTCATGATTAAAAGTTACGCCAAATAATTATTTAACATTAATTAAAACTAAATCCAAAATGACAGAAAAAAACGAATGATAACACCGAGGCAGACGCCGATGAACATCGTGGTCCCGAGCGCCCTTCACGCTTAAGACGCCGCGCTTCACCCGCTGTTTGAGGTTTTATAAATTATTCAATTTTCAATGAAAACAATTCAGAGAGGGATCATTTTCTAGCTAAAAGCATGCTCTTTCTAATGGTGTAAATTAAAACATTAAAAATAATTAAT
>CAJUYH010003743.1:11338-30657 GCA_910591685.1 Galerucella tenella | reverse complement strand
GGTGTTTTGGGTTAAATCTTCATAATTTGAAGTCGGGATTCTACTATTAAATTATTTCCAATTAGTAATGAATCACCCTGTATAAAATTATCAATCAATCCAACTAAAAATACTATAAAAAACTTTAATTTCAATTGGATGTATATAATTCATTGATAGGTATCAAAATTGAATATGACAACACCGTAATTCATAATGAAATAATTTAATTTATAAAGTATATTTTGCTCACAGTTATCACTGACCCCTCTGTTTCCAGGAAGTATTTCATTCACATTTTACAAAAAAGTAAGGTTTGCAGAGATTTCTAATGGTTCACAATGATATTTTCGAGTTTCGAAAACAATAATAATGGTCATAATATATATTGAAGGAAAGATCTCTGCCATCACAGTTGACGATGTTTGTTTTTGTGAACACTCACATAACTGTTGGCATAAATTTCCAATATCAATCTATTTATCCAAAACAAAACTTCACGAGAAATGTTTAACTGCGCATGATCATTCATAGCGTTGAAAGCCATATATGGACTAAACGACTGCTTCTTTATATCGCTTTGACAGCCAATGTTGGCAATCAAATCTAATAAAATGCTCTTTTGGTGCCAATTTATGGCTATTTAGGCCTACAGGTTGAATTGCTAATAAGCTATCAAATCTACTTTAAGGCCAAATCGCGCGCTCCCTTTAGGCAGCGATTACGTAATGAATGCTACATGTAGAAGCTTTAATGGATGGTTTTAATTGCCTATTAGCTTCAAGAGTGACACGAAAGTCGATTTTAAATCTACTTCGATGCTTATTGTGTTACTTGGGGCAACACAACAAATCTAGTAACTTTTTGTTCCATACACTTCATTATGTAAATAATAGACATAGAATAACCGGCTAAGTGCGAGTCGCACTCGCGAACGGAGATTTCCGTTCCATTATCTATAAAAACATACATTTATACATACAAGTTAAGCTAATAAAACTTATTCGCTTGGTATATAACTAATTAAAAAAAATATTAGACCGCATGACGATTTGTGATCCGTTTACTAGAAAGGCGCTTTAACCAACTAGACAACGGCGGCAGCTATTTGTTGATGTATCAATGTAGAACAAAAACGAGCGGACAAACGTGATTTTCAAATATTTATTTCATTCTAGTTTTATTATTTGTTGCTATAGCGTTAACAGAAATACATCCAAAGTGAAAATTTCAACTCAAACGGTTCATGATACAGCTAGTTGACAGACGGACAGACAGACAGACGGACGGACAGCGAAGTCCAAGTAATACCACAGAATACACCAGCCAAACAAGAAGCGAAAGCCGACGTAAATCCTTTGATCTTTTGGGGACAAAATTCCGTGACCTTCAAATTGACGTTGACAGATAACGGATCAAGTTACACTGAGACATTTGTTTAAAAAATGTGAATTTAATGTTAACTACACGCAAAAAAGTGAAACCAAAGAATCTCAAATAATAATTGTTTATTTTTATGACTTGTTTCGATAAAGTTGCAATTGTTAAACTCAATTTATGAATTGTTAAAGTTAATTTAACAGCTCAACAAATATTGTGAAAAATATATAAATATAAGTTTTAGCTTCTGTTTTTGGAGTACCATCCATTATTAAAAATAATTAGCTATTGTTTAACCAAATGATTCCTATTTTCTATATTGTTATAGAAATTATATGTGGAAGTATGTTTTAATGTAGCACTATATTATGTAGGATAGGATGAGTCTAAAAACAATACAATAATAATAGATTATATATTTATAATATCAGTTTACAATAGAAAGAATTTCAGATAAAAAATTACAATAAGTATGGTGCTTGAATATAAAATTTTTATTATTCATATATTTGAAAGTTACACTTCACCAGATTCTGAATTAAATTTTACACCCAGAGAAAATGTACTGATATCTGTGACAATAAAAAAGAAGCGACAGTAAACTTTTCACCACAGATATCGAAGTTTTGTTGTGTTTTCCTTTATTTATCCATCACTTGAGACAGCCACGAATTGCACAAGTTTTTGGCGCCATTACTAATAAATGTAATTTTGTAAACAAATTTTATCGTTCAAAACACAAAAAACCATGTAAATAATCAAAAAGCTTACAACAAAGAAAATTCTTTGGTAAACAATAAAATCACATGTCATTGATAGATAACGGGCTTAAAATGGCAACTGTCAGACATGCGCACTCAGAAAATGAATTGTTAAATAGCACAAGCTTCGCTTCTTCTTGGGATGGTGTATTCTGTGGTAATACCCTCTGGGTACGGAACCCTAAGACAAGATTTGGATTATTTCTCCGATTATGAGCATAATTAAACAAAAATGCATCGATTCAAAATTAAATTTGAATAAAGATAATATTGAAAATATTCTAAACAAAGTTTCTCGTCTTTTTTTCATACTTTTTAAAATGAGAAATAGTCCGCATAAAGGCAGACTTTCAACTAGTAGATAAATAATTTCCAATACTTACTTCACCAGCAAAATATTCACCATTGATGGTGTGTTCAGATCCCTTGTCATTAGTTTCACCCCAGTGACAATGGAATTGGTCCAAAACGTACTCTGCTTGAAGAGGCCCTCCCTTCAAAGCTGGAAAAAATTGAAATCACAAATAAGTATATGGAAACGGAGAGGAATATATTTTTATATCTATCAAAATTTAACCGAAAATCGATGCCAAAAATGCAGATCATACTGTATATTTCCTAGAAATATTATAATAATAAAGAAAAGGTAGTGAATACTGAAAAGCAATATTTGCAAAAATGAAAGTAGTGCACCAAAATATGACATAAACAAAAATTACAACGGCATAATGAAAAATTCTTTCAACCCGAATCTATATATGGTTGAAATTTAATACCTTTCTTGGTGTGCGTCATCGATTGTTAATCTCCTTCTATCACATTACGTAGGAAGAAATGGAAAAAAGGCAGTTCTGTGATTAACCCTAATCAAAATATCACAATAATGAACCGTTTAAATATATTACAAACGTTAACCCTAATATTTGACTTACAAAAATTTGATTGGTTGAAGTTTAGATTACGCGCAAGCGCAACTTATCAATCGGGAGCTCAAAATACTATGAATGCGTTACTTTCGTAGCGGCACTGTGTCTTACGTCTTTTTCTACTGTCACATTGACAGTTCTTGTCAGGTGTGTACTTTGTTGTTTACAGTCAATTATTATAATGAGAAGTAAATATTAATCTTATTGTTATATCTATTCAAACAATACAAAAAGATGCACAAATACACGGAAAACCATCAGCATTTTGGAAGTTCTCAAGTATTTCCAATTAGAAAAAGAAGCTGATGATTATTAATTTCATAGCCTTTTCGAATTTGGCTGTATACGATCCTGGTGATTTTATTTATCAAATTTAAGGTTAGGTATATGTCAAAATAGCAAATAAAATGAACGACATGCCAAAAACCCGGAATCATAGACCGGTAACTTGGTAAAATAGGTAGGTACCGTACGCCATTTGTACGTTTGACAGATATACGCCATGTTTTTCCTCGCCTCTTACCAATGCCGCGTACCTCCAGATAAACTTGCCAAACTATAGATATTTAAATCATCAGTGGCATACATTTTACGGCGATATTACATTTGTTTATAATTTTCCAAATATAATTTTCAATGTCCCCTGTAGCGTCGATTAGCAAGCTTGGGCAATAACCCGATTCATTTTTTGTTTTTCACATTAAACTTGATGGTAAAAATGCTTCAATTCAAAATAACGGTGCCTAAACGTGTTATGGGTTACTGGTATAATAGGGCATGGAGACTAACCTCCATGCTATAGGGGTTCACAGATTTCTCAAAGAGTGATTTCAAAATTCTGAACAACTTCGAAAAGCTACGAGATTGTTTTCAAATTTTATCGGCCCCTAAACTTCATTTCTCGGCAAAAAATTATTTTCTAGACCAAAAATTCTCCAGGAAGTTTATTTTGTTGTCGATCTTGAAAAAACCTTTTTCAACTGCTGCCAAAATACTGTGCTATCAATCATTTTCAGTTAAACTATAATTTAAAAACATACCTAGATTTATTGAAATAAGCAGAAGTTTAATCTTACACAAACGTTTGAGATTTATTTTATTTGGCGTAAGTTATGTATGTTCTGGAAATAGTAGATAATATAAATCGGAGATATAAATATTTTATTAAGCTATATTAAGAACATCAAATGGATATTAATTGGATAAAAAAAATATTTATAAATAAATATTTGGCTACAAAATATCCAGCAAATGGACCAATATTAAAATAAAAAATTCTGAATAAATTCAAGATCTACCATTTTTTTAACAGTCCTCTGTTATCCCATTCCCAAATCATTAAAATTTTTTTCATTCGAGATATTTTTATCATTTTCTGTTAATAACACGAAAGGTTATCAAGTAATCGTAATAGTGTCATGAGATGAATTGTAGATAATACAAATGCGACTACAATGCATTATTCAGCGAAGTGATTGGAAGATTAAAACCGAATAAAATTCGGAAAAACTGGAAAATTCGATATTTTTCCAAAAATTCATATCTTTGACGTTTTAAGTTACAGCGTTGAAACTTCGTAGGTAGCAAGCCATTTGTATAAACTTGCAGTTGCAATTTTGCAATGCAATAGTTTGCAGAAGGTCTGGGCGTTTTTGACCAAATTAGCATCATTTTATTACAAACCTAAAATATACGTTGCTTTAAATCTTATATAGATAGATTTTGTGAGGTGGCTTTTTGCCTATTCCACTGCGAACTTTTCAGATGTAGAAGGATAGATAGATAAATTTTATTGCATTAAAAGAATTTACAATTCTTAATACAAGAAGTCTTCACATACCAAAGTGCAAAAACGAAACAACAACAATAATAAAGTAGGAAAAAACTAATTCAAATATACTTAATTCAACAAGGAAAAAAAAAGTTCAAACACACTAAATATCTCATTCTTCTAGTACAAAGGCCCTCAGCTTCAAAATATTGGGAAGATAATTCACAACTTTAGTTAATTTAAAGAAATCAGTGGTGTTAAAAATATATATTAATTCGCCAATTCTGAACATATGCTATCTCCTCTAAGTTCATTGTATATTGGACATTCTATAAATAAGTGCATTAATGTCTCGGTCTCATGCAAGTTACAAAGACTACAAGTTGCAGTCATATCTACTGTGTATTTTATACCTCGATAATAGATTTTTAGAGTTTTGGAGCTACATAGTCTAATTTGGGATATTATTCTAATTATATACAGGGTGGGGCAATCTTCTGACATCGGAGGATTACATCGTTGTGGTGAGAGATAGAACTTTATTATTTTGTGTGAGCTAATACAGTTACTGAGGGCACATTTTGAAAATACTTTCGATTCTACAGGGTGTTCCAAAACCACGTAGCAGCACAAACTTACATTTTTTTAAATGGAACGTACTATATTTTGTTCAAGAATCGAAAAGATCTCACCGAGAGCGTTACAAAAATATAGCACTCCAATATATTATAAGGGTGTTTTACAAAGATATGGCCAATTATTAGCAAAAAAGACCTCCTCTTTAACACTCTGCAAAACAGTAAATTAAAATAAATCAACAGGTCTTTGTATTCAACTGTCATACACACATCATTGGCTGTGCTCAGTATTAATCACTTTTTTTATTTGTGGCTTCTTTAATACAGGGTGAAACAAAACGCAAATCAAGCAATATCTCAAAATTTTTAAATGAATCACCCTATAAGTCTTTTTACAATTTGTTAGTACAATTAATAATATTTCAAACGATGTAGTACATTTGGGGCATGAGTTAATGGAAAATCGTAAATATTTCATGATAATGGTCAAAAACAAGTATTTTACGTACACAAATAAAATGGTACTAAATTTTTACATGCAACCTCTTGTAAGTTTTAACATTTCTAAGGCATATATTTTAATCGTAATTTTGGATGCATCTACAATGTCTAATCAATGAAATAAAATGTTTGCCAATACCGTAGGTACCTGAAATTACCAAAAATTTCATATTTATTCATGTTTCACTTTCAAGAATTGTTATTATAGGCTTGTTTGAGAATGGGCGAAACATTATCAAGCCAAATTTTTGATTATATCAAGTGGGCTAATATCAAAATAGTATCTACTGATAAATGTCAAAGAAATATTGCTGTATTCTTCGTTTGTGTTTAGGAAGTTGATTCAAACACAATAGTTAACTTGTGGTTCCAACAAGATGGAGCATCTGTATATCAGAAATTTTACCGACAAGTGGATAGGACGTGGTGGACCAATTTCGTGGCCTCCTCAATCTCCAGATCTCACACCGATGGATTTCTTTTTAAGAGGATACATCAAGCAACTTGTGTATCAAACGGAACCCACTACCAGAGAAGACGTGAAAGAAAGGATTCGTAACGCATTTTCCACAATAACTCCAGCTATGTTGGAAAGAGTAAGATCCTCGTTTTTGAAAAAAATTGTATGGAAGTAAATGGTCGCCATTTTGAACATTTAGCAGAAACTACTATACTTTTATAGGATGACAATGTACATTTATGTAAATGTGAGTGTTCTTATAATGTTGGTTTCCATAATTGTTAGTTTTTCAAAAATAGAAAAAGTTGGAAAATAAATTACAAGCTTGCATTTTACATAACTAAGATAATACTGTTTGTGGTGACTTAAGTAATTATTTCGTAAAGACTACAAACTGCTTTTATATTTATTAGTAATATAATGACATTAGCCTACTTACAGTAAACAAAAATATTTCTTTCAACATAATTCCTTCTTTCCTTCCTCTAATGGTAAGAGTAGAAGTCAAAGATATTTTAGATGCATCCAAAATTACGATTAGAATGTATGCCTTAGAAATGTTAAAATTCACAAGATGTTGCATGTAAAAATTTAATACCATTTAACTTGTGTAGTGAAATAGGTACTTGTTTTTGACCATTATCATAAAATATCTACGATTTTCCATTAACTAATGCGCTAAGTTTACTACATCGTTTGAAAGTTTGTTAATTGTACTAATAAAATGTAAAAAGACTTATAGGGTGATTCATTTAAAATTTTTGAGATATTGCTTGATTTGCGATTTGTTTCACCCTGTATTAAAGAAGCCACCGATAAAAAATGTAATTAATACTGAGCACAGCCAATGATGTGGGTATGACATTTGAATACAAAGACCTCTTGATTTATTTTAATTTACTGTTTTGCAGAGTGTTAAAGAGGAGGTCTTTTTTGGTAATAATTGGCCATATCTTTGTAAAACACCCTTATAATATATTAGAGTGCTATATTTTTGTAACGCTCTCGGTGAGATCTTTTCGATTCTTGAACAAAATATAGTACGTTCCATTTAAAAAAATGTAAGTTTGTGCTGCTACGTGGTTTTGGAACACCCTGTAAAATCGAAAGTATTTTCAAAATGTGCCCTAAGTAACTGTATTAGCTCACACAAAATAATAAAGTTCTATCTCTCACCACAAAGATGTAATCCCCCGATGTCAGAAGATTGCCCCACCCTGTATATTGGGCAAGATCTTTGCAAATAACAATTATTTTCAGACAAAATTAAATGTTTGTATATCAAAGGATACGAGGAGTTAATTATTCTTCGTTGATCATGTGCTATTAATTTATTTTTATATGATTGTAATATGTTATTTAAAAGTTTATTGGAGTTATTGTGCAAGAATTCTAACCACAGATTATCACAACCGGCATAGTCGAAGTACTGCTTAACTTGACCCAGAAAACTATACTTCACACTGTGACTGTTGATGGCTTTTAACCTCAAGAAGCATTGTTTAGTCAATGAACTATCATCCATGATTTTCACTCTATTTAATCACAACAACGCCGATTTGAATATTAAAAAACTCAACTTAATTGTTTTAGTTTCTACTCTCACCATATAATTGGGAGTGCAAAGAGGCAGACACAGCAACCTTTTAAAAAAGTTCACCTGAACTTGTTCAAGTGAATCAGCATATCGTAGTCCCCAGATTCCAATTCCATATGATAAAGAAGATAAAATGATAGAATTGTAAAGTTCCATACGAGCATTCCAAGAATGTAGTTTAGACCGACACATAATATTCATAACAGCACCAGTAGATTGGAGAGTCTTGGTTACTGTCCTCTGTGTCATATTTAAAAATAAAGACGAAGATGGAAAAGTATCACCCAAATATTATGTAAAATGTTTTACTACCTCCAAAGGTTCGTTATTATATTTAAAATTTAATTTATAGTTGTTGTAATATCCACCTTTACTAAATATCATCAGTTTTGTTTTTTGTATATTTACTTCCATTCTCATCGAGCTGGAATAGGATTCTAACGTCTTCAATTTCCGGCTAACATCTATTGGGGAATCGCCTAATATTACTATATCATCGGCGTATAGAAGAAGTAACACGTCGTTTCGTCCAGCGTGCCCAGCAGATCTAAAGTAAACTTCAATATCTGACATAAACAAAGATCTATCTATCAGATCTATTGTGGTCCTCTTAACTCTAGATTACATTCTCCAGCCTGACTGTTTAAAAAGTCTATTAGCGTGGAGATTGAACCTTTCATATAGCTCTCTGCCAATGGCTTTTCTACGCCTAATGCAAAAAACCGCACATTTGCCAGGCTATCGCAATGACCTAGGATGTGTTCGGTAGTTACTTCGTCTAGGCGACAAAACCAGCACATATCTTCGTTTGTCAATCCCATCAGCTTTAAATGCCTATTGAGCTTACAATATGCCCCTTTAACAGACCCACCTCAGCTTTGACAGTTTTCCTACCTTTGCCATCACATCTGCTGTGAATTTTGGCGAGTGTTTTAATATGAACTGTTTCGCTTGCCACTGTCCTGGTGAGTTTCTCCATCATTTCAGAGATTTATGGCCGACCCACTTCTTTGTTCCTATTCTTGTTATGGTTTTTGCAACGCCGCAGGAGGGTTCCGGGCCAACGAATGGCATTGATGAGCCTTGTTTAGCCATTTCATCCTTTTTTCGTTGCCCCTATGACCCTCGTGCCACGGTACCCAGGCTACCGTAACATTGCTACGCTCACCCAGTGTGTTTGGGGCCCATACTAGCTTAGAATTGACCTCTACGGAGCGCTGCTTGGCTGTCTGTGAAGATGGCGATTGAACGATCTAAATGCTCTAAATCTTCACTTTTCAATACTGTTTTTAAATTTGAAATTGGACAATCGGACAGACCTGCTGCAAAATACTAGATTAGGCAATTGCAGCAAAAGTAATTGTCCCATGCTACCAGTACTGGGCAATTACATGTACTTAAAAAATAATTACAATTACAAAGTACATGTGAAAATAAGGAGTTATATTGATTTAATGACAATTACATTGAGAAAGGAATTATCAATTACTTTTATATTCACGATGCGTATTGTAATGTTTTTCTTATTTATTTAAACAGTTTTTACCGTGGGATAAAATTATACGCTCACTATGGCTAATTACTATCGATTTATTGAAGAGACACTTACACACTATAATAAACTTAATTTATATACACACTACTTAATGTCTATTAATTTATCTACAGTCAATATAATAATTGTCCTAATTTATCTTCAACACTATTTATATTCCCTATCTGTTCACTCACTGTATACTGAAACTGTTTTCCGATTCACTGTATACTGAACAACTCCCCGACTCACTCGAAAACCCGCGTATATAAAGTGCTCCGCAACACTAGAACGTTCTTGAATTCACCGCCTTTTACGCTGCGAGAACAGTCTCGAACATTACCTGTTAAAGATGAACCTTTCTAGAAAGTTCGCATTCATATTTTGCGACAGGACCGGCTTCTGAATCACTGAGTTCGTAACAGTATGGAACAAAAAACTAAATTTTGACATATAGGTTAAGCTAACAGTCGATTGCAGCGACTTTCTTAAGAATATCTGGAAGCTGATGATATCTTAAAAGAGGGTTGTATGAAATATTTAAACTCGTTTTGATGTGATACATGACAATTTTTTTTATGTTCAGTGCGTAGGGCTTGTTGCCCGAAACATCAGACTGCATCTATTGACGTGTAACTCCTAAACCTGAGATTTACTTTAGGCAAGTCTTATACGACCTAAATTCATTGTTTTCTATACATTTTTTTTCGAAAATTATACACCACCAATGTGAAAAAAATATTTTGCATGAAATTATTGATATTTTTTATTTTTCACCAAGCAGGCAGAAAATAATGACGTCTGATTTGCAAGATCTAGTAATAATTTACCAAATGAGTACACTGGAATAAATGGAAATAAAAAAGCAAATGAACCAGCAGAGACGGGGACTGAAACACCCTTTTGGGGACCGGAACCCTTTTGCGGTATCAGCTGCAATGTAATATTGGAAGAAATAAGCAAAGCTATAAAAAAGAGATCTGACCATTGGAATGGCTTATCAAAGATTCTGCTGGGTGACCACAGTTAAACAGCATTAAGAGTTTTAACAAGGATCCTAACAGGACATTTCCGCCTTAATGGGAACCTGTAAAAGCTCAAAATAGTGGAGGAAGAAGAATGTAGAATCTGTGGCATGAAAAACCTCCATCCACATACTTGCGAGTTGCATAGCAATTCAGAATCATAGGGTACAACACCTAGGAGATGATCGGATAGATGAGGGGCATTCACCTGAGCTAAAGCCTGAAATTTCTCCAGGAAGTAGGACTAAAGGTTTGAGACTTTCCTCAGGAACTAAGTAGAAGTAAGGGGGTACAACAGATCTTTCGGGTTCCAGTGAATGTCACCCCATACATATATACATACAAATATCAATTTTGGCGGCGGGTGTAATTTAGAAGCTAACCATCCTTCTTCACCTGTCTGACCAAGAAGGGTAGATAATCGAGTCATAAAATAACTATTATCTTGATAATTTAACCACCAATATTTGGAAAAACCAAATAGTTTTCTATTTCTTATTTTCTGATATTTTTCTACATAGTTACACTTTGATCAACCGGGTTTGAGCCTGGGTTTTCTTGTTTTTTTTTTAGTTTTCTATTTCTTTTTTTCTGATATTTTTATACATAGTTACACTTTGATCAACCGGGTTTGGCCTGGGTTTTTTTGTTTTGTTTTTTTAAATTTTCCATTTCTTTTTTTCCGATATTTTTCTACATAGTTACACTTTGATCAACCGGGTTTGAACCTGGGTTTTCTTGTTTTTTTTTAGTTTTCTATTACTTTTTTTCTGCTATTTTTATACATAGTTACACTTTCATCAACCGGGTTTGGGCCTGGGTTTTTTGTTTTGTTTTTTTCAATTTTCCATTTCTTTTTTTCTGATATTTTTATACATAGTTACACTTTGATCAATCGGGTTTGGCCCTGGTTTTTTTTTTTTTAGTTTTCTATTTTTTATTTTCTGATATTTTTATACATAGTTACACTTTGATCAACCGGGTTTGGGCCTGGGTTTTCTTGTTTTGTTTTTTTTAGTTTTTTATTTCTTATTTTCTGATTTTTTCTACATAGTTACACTTTGATCAACCGGGTTTGGCCTGGGTTTTCTTGTTTTTGTTTTGTTTTTTATTTCTTATTTTCTGATATTCTTATACATAGTTACACTTTGATCAACTTTGTTTGGGCCTGGGTTCTCTTGCTTGTTTTTTTTTTAGTTTTCTATTTCTTATTTTCTGATATTTTTATATATAGTAACACTTTGATCAACGGGGCTTGGGCCTGGGTTTTCTTGTTTTTTTTTAGTTCGAATAACCGGGTTTGTGCCTGGGTACTTCAGTCGGTTAGCGCCCAAAATACACAAAGGATTAAAATGAACATTCGGTCTTGGCGCCTAGTTTACATGTTGTAAAAAGTGCATTAATCTTTTAGCGCCCAAATTACATCCGCCCCAATTTTGGATGCAATCACCGGTTCCAAGGAGCTGAGGATTAGTTTAGGTACATTTATAAACAACAGATTTTTTCTGGAATTTTCCTTTCCCGGCGGTAGAAAATTCCCTTAGACTATTAAACACAGTTTAATAGTCTAAGAAAATTCCAAAATTTTTGGGTTGGCAACTTTGACCGAAGTCCCCCTTTGTCAATATTGACATGAAACCAGGTGCAACAATACAACTTTCAGCCAATCAGACATAACCTTCACATATATCGATATTTGCATCCAATCACCCAATTAGATGAGCCGAGGCTCTACCACCGGATGTTTATGAATAATACAAACCTTCACATGACAAATTTGTTCCGAATTTTTTTTCCAGTGGTAAGAAAATATGAAATTTTTTGGGTTGGCAGCTTGGACCGAAGTCCCACATTTAAGACGTGGTCAAATCTAGTAACTTTTTGTTTTATACATTTTATAATATAAATGATGACAGAGAAAAAAGACTTGAGGATAATCCAGCTAGATTAAATTATGTCAAGCTGAAAATGTCTGTAAATCCGATGTTTTTTTTATCATAATCCGTTGTGGCGTTTCAAATCTGAGATACTTCAATTGCAATGATTTTCATTGTTTTTCAATAAATGAGAGAATTGATTGATTCGAACTTAGGAAATTATTAATTTCTATTTGAAAATCTAAAGCCTCTAAGATGAATGATTAAATTTGAAGGTGAAAGAATTCATGACACATTACGAGATAAATAAAGAGAGCTTAGTACCAGTATAAAAAAGTGTCTGGAAATCATATCAGCGTAATGTTTATCATCGTTTATAGAGTCAATAAAAAAGTCGACAATAAATCTGAGGACATTTTGCGATTTTAAATATACTTAATGTTGTAAAAATGCAAAAAATATATGATGACGTGGGCTTGTAAAGTAACACATGAATTTCTTATCAGCTGTATAAATTTTTGAAAGAATTATACATTATACACTATACAGGGTCTATAATCTTCGAGTAATGACATTAGCACCATTTTTTAATTTGCGGATTAATACCCCACAAAAATATTGCAATATGCACTGATTCCCTCTTTTCCATTCAGTCAATTAAGTCAATCTTCACTGAGCACCCAATTGTCCAAAAACATACACGACATCTCTATCCAACTCTCGTTGCTCAAGATATAACAGTCTCTCTCATCTGGCTTCCATCTCACATCGGAATTGATGGTAACGAAACTGCGGACCACCACGCGAAAGAAGCTGCCTCTAGTAACAACCCAAAGCACATTGTCCAACTCGCAACTGACCTGAAGATCCACTTCAAAAACGTTACACAAGATTATTGGCGACACCTGTGGCGCAATAGCACGACAGCACTTCATGATATCCATCCATCCACTTCTCCTCTCTCCCTTAACTTCTTAACACGAAGAGAGGCTACTATAATCAGAAGAATCCGAATCAGCCATACCAAACTCACACACGGATATCTGATGTCTTCAGGAAATCGTCCCGTTTGCCATAGCTGTAATGATATTGTGACCGTTAAGCACATACTGACGGACTGCAAACAATTTTCTGCTATATATCAACCATTTGATCTAAGCCCCAACCTCAAGGAAATGCTCCACTGCCCTACCGAAATCAAGAAAGTCTTACAGTTTCTGAAAGCTACTAATCTTTACCGTAACATAAAATTCAAAATGTGTAATAATTATATGTAAATATTTGTAGCTATTTTCACTGTGCCAATGACCAGCGTGGTCGAGGCACGTTAAGCTGGAATTAAAAGAAAATTCGCGGATTGTTGATCTCTTGTTGAGCTGATTCCAAAATGAATCACAAATTGATACAGGGTGGGCAAAAACCTAACGTTCTTCGTTATTTTAACACTGTATATTATATCCACTTTCCTAGCCGCTCGCCTGACGAAAAAAGTTTTGAGAGAAATAGCTATTCCAAAAAATAAATTGATTATTTTCCCATTCTCATCTTCGAAGCTATTGAGTCTAGGATTTTAATAACGGAAGGTTGACATTTTTAGTTTTACTCATCCATTCAAAGTGGACAAAGACTAATATCTCTAGATCTATCTGAAAGAGGCTCTTAATACTGCGTCATAAGTAGCCAGTTGAAGTTTTGAAAATACTATTATCCGTATTTTTTTGAATTTCACTATTATTCACCATCACTCGCAGGAAAAGGATATTATTATTAATATTTAAAGGTCAGATGTCAAAAAATCATATTCATCATGCAGAAAAAAACCTTTTTATCCATTTTCGATGTGGTGTAAGCAACTATAATAACTATAATATAATTAGGTATATATAAGAATTGAAATAATAAAAAAAATATTTTATTATAATAATTATCCAACTATAAATAGTGTTCGTATTCAAAAATCCAAGGCTGGTGGTTCCTTTAATTACCATACAAATTTAACGATAACCAAACATTTGAAAATTAAAACGAACGTTTTATCAACTAGATAGATACCATGGAAATTACACTATTGTCAACGTGAAAATCGAAAGGACAAAAATCTGGTTTCCTCTTGTGAATGGATTTTTTTAATCTTCTACCATCGTGTCCTATAATATTATTATCCTAATACGATATTTGCATCTGAATGATTAAGCACAGTAATGTTATTTCTTAATTTCTTAACATTTAACTTAAAATACTAAAATAGTAGTTTTTCTACAATCACTGAGCAAAACACGCTTTTCTACACAAATGTTTATACGCAAAGCAGGCCTTTTCTTAATTCTTTTGATAGCCGTTGGAAAAGTAATGCGGAAAGTACACGCTACGGCACTTTTCCGCAACGAAATGTCAAACAAAGCTACCTATGACCTGTCAACTTTTTTTGATAATTCAACCTAATAGTGAACATCTTATCGGTGTACAATTTTTAAATTTTAACCAAAAGTAAGTGAAAATTATATATTTCATTATTTATTCTAATTTATTATTTATAAAAACACTAATCTATCAAGCATTATTTTAGGAATGATGAACCAAGATGAAAATGATAATAATATAATGATGACACAAAATTGTTCAAAGTTTACAATTAATTCAACTGATTTTTCTATTTGTGTTCAAATTTTAAATAAAATAACTATATAAATCACTGTATTTCTTTCATTAATAAATGTGGTTGTAGAAAAAATAATGTGTACAACTTGTACGCAAATCACTTTTCCCACTCGCTAGATTTGCGGCAACTGCCTTACAACTCGTGTCACAAACTTCTGCATTTGTGGGAAAAGTGACGCTTTGCGCACTAGTTGTACAAACTGGCGTACAAAAAGCGTGTTTTATATAGTGGTTCTAGGAAAACAAAATAAATATAAAAGTAAGAAATCGTATAATTGCTAATATTGTGCGTATTCTGAAAGTTTTAAAAATCCAAATCCCGCCTATTAAGTGGTAGTTCATACATGCAGCAAAGGTAGGCGCCAGTAGTAACTTTAAGCCAAATAACGTTCAACAGCTCTCTTATTATTTATATTTCTATGTCTAGATCTGTTATACTAAAATATAGATATAGGTCATGCACAAAATCCCATAGCTCGCAGTGTGGTCAACCTGGCTAATCGACTCCCTGATAATCTAATCTTTTCTAATATAAGCCGTTCGTACTTACACGTAACTGTGCATTTCAGGTTATGTGGGCATATTTACGTTTTAAATAATTTTTAAATCATTCATACAGGGTGTACCAACCTTACGACAAATTTCGGTATATGGGTTATTTTAAGAGATAACAAAAAAAGTTATCAACAAAAATAGTAGAAGTGTTGAAGGTCCATATTTTGAAATTATAACGAACTATACAGAGTGCTGCATAACTCCGTTACAAACCAAACATATGATTTATCAATTGGGAACCCCTGTATATTATACCGCATTCGGATTGGTTACATTTTTTTGAAGCTTTTGATATCAGTCTTTTTTTAATTTCTTGGGAAATTAAACCACAATATTTTTAAATTCTTTATTTCAACGCGTTTTATTAACAACATTTCCAATATAAGCGAAAAAAACGCGCTATCCCAATAAAAAAACCGTTCCTGGAACGTGCACTTCACTGGATTCCATTTCTAGTAGACTATCATATCGTTGGAATGTTATAAAATGAAATATTTCATTTCACATTTGCCAGAGATATGATCTACTATGAATGGACCTTAATAAAAATTTTATAACAAAATTTTGCAGTCTTAAACTTCAAAATATTTTTTGATTGTCTAGTTGTCAAATTTTTTCTGTTGTGTCAGTTAGGGATAAAAATTAATTTCTACTTATTTTTTCTTGACAACGGTAGCTGGAACGCTACCGAAACGTTGAAATAAGGAATTTAAAAATATTGTGGTTTAATTTCCCAAGAAATTAAAAAATATAATGAATAATATACCACAAGGAACATACAGAAGATATTTTGATATCAGGTTTTGCCACGTTAAACAGAGTCCTTCAAAAGATATGGACACGTTTATGTGAAAATCGTAGGTAAATCAACGCTCTGTAGCTTGTTGTACGTTAAAGGAAAAAAATGTATTTTACCAAACAAAGTTTTGTTATAGGATGCAATATCTCCGTATTTTATCAAATTCCAATTATATTTTTTCTTGTGTACAGGGTGAACGGAAACTCGAACCTGTCATTTTCTTTCTTATTTCAAATGGAACACCCTGTATTTTATAGCAAAAATAAAATCTTCGATTATGTTAGTTCAATTTTTGTCAAGCATTCCCTGTACCCAAAGTTTATAAAAACAGAGTTATCCGGTAATATTTATTGGAAACTATTATTATTGACCTATTATGTGAAAGCATTAAACGTTGTATGTAACAAAAAATCCCAATTAATAATAAAATTTAATGAACAATTTATTCTAAACAAAACTAGCCACCAAAAGTATAATCCCAACCGTAATATTAAACTAAAGGTTCAAAATGTTCACCGTTAACATCAATGCAATGCTGTAAGAGAGGGATTTACAAATTGGCCCATTACTTATGAATCACCCTGTATGTGACCTCCCAAATATTCATTTCATAAATAAATTGTCTCTACCCAAATTCACATTTTTTTCTGAAGAATATTTCTTTGCGATATGTAATTATTGGGAAGTAAATTTTTCCCAAATTCTTCCAAATCTCACATATCTTTATATTGAAGCAATTCTCTAATACACATAATCTAATCTTTTATTTTCCCAAATCTATAGCTATAGTATCAAATTATTAAGTTCAACCCTTTTAATTTCATCTCACCATATAACTAATCCTCAGTTATTAGTCAATAAAGAATATAGTTTTATTATGTTCTTACCAAAAAATTTGTCGATAAACTTTATGGTCTTGGTCCGCGATTAGTTAAAAATGCATTCAATGATATCAGCAGTTGTCAAGCGCATTAGAAAAATTATATAAAGAAATATCTACCTGATCCTGTTCCTTTCAACGCTACTTTCCAAGCCGATCCGGTGTTTTCTAGCTTAGCCAAAGTTTCCGGTTCGTATTTCCATCGTAATCTTTCTTCACTATTTAGTTTTGTTACGTTGATTGGAGAAATATCAATGGGACTTTGTCGTTCACCAGCAGCATCGGGGAAATTTGATATCCAGGAATGCGGTCCTGAAATAAAAAATTAAAATTAAATAGGAACTGTTGGAAAAACTGATTTTCTGTTTGCACTCCTGTAGATGGAAATTCTGTTATTTGTGAAACCGGCGTGATATATGTGATATTTATTGAATTATATGTGACTAGCCGACTCGATAGACGTTGTCCTGTCTTGTTTTACCATATTATTGTTATACGAATTTTACGAATTTTGATAAAAAAAATATTACATCGCTTCTTTTTTTTTTTTTTTTTTTTTTTTTTTTCGGGCCAATGTTGGACTCATCCACACGGAGATGCTTACCAACCAAACCCACCTCAAACTCGCCGTTACTCTCGCCTTGGAATCACTACCCTAGCATACGTCAAGACGGGCGGCGGTCCCTCACACATTCTCCATCATCTTCTTACTTCTATCACTCCTACCCCTCTCTTGCCATAGCGAGTCCTTCTCCTCCCCTAATCATGCTCTCTACTACGCCATTTATCTCCATCCATTCCACCTCGCCCCTCAACATAATCTCCACCATATTTTCCCAATACACCGCCTCTCCCAGTTTATACTCTAACTTCTTCAAAACTTCCTCATTCTTCCAACATATAAACACATGTCCCACATCATCCTCCACTTCACATCTCTCGCACACTCCAGTTTCTCTTTTCCCAATCTTGTGGAGGTAACCCACTCTTGACCCATGCCCTGTGAGCACCTGCGTCAAGAAGTAGTTCACCTCTCCAAATTTCCGGTCCACCCAATTTCTCCTGCTCTCGATCGCTCTTTTTAGCGCGCCCCCATACTCATCCCACCTTCTCTACATTTCCTCATCCATCCATTCCTGTACTTCCTCTCTTGTTCGCACCCCTCCAGCGCTTCTTTATTTGGGAGAAAATATCAAATGGTATTGTTAATTTTTGAGGTAGAAGGAATATACTTCTTGATAGTTCGACGTTACTAAATTTCCATTCAATTTTTCGACTGAACAAACCTTTCACCCATTTTTTGAAATGAACGTACCAAAAAAACTCCTATGCTAAATGCCATCAAATCGGCGCTTTCGCTCAGAAGCTGTCCAATATGAACCCGATTGCAGCGCCACCTACCATGACTAAATGTAAATCTGAACCATTCAGGGCCAACTGCACCGTTTCTTCTTCTAAGTAATACTTTCATGAGTAAAACTTTATTCATTAAGTAAAACTTGTAATTCAACTGCACCGTGTCTTATTTAGCTAAGTCGACTAAAGACAGGATGTGTCAGCCGGACAGGGATTTTGATTTTGGTAAAAATTGAACTGTGACATATGTGACACTAAATTCTGATATGGGAATGACAATTATATAAAAAAACTATAAAATACAAGGTGTCCATCTATAAATTGACACATTTTAACAACTTATAACTCGAGAACGGAAAAAGATATCGACATGCGGTTTTCACTAAACTTCCTAAATTTACTTCTAGTTTCTGTTGACGTTGTTGCCGCATGTAATTTTTTTCTGGAAATTGACGAAAAAAAAATTAAGGTTTTTGAATCAAAATTGTGATCTTAGATTAAATAGGACACCCTGTAATTCTAAAAACCTTTGAAAAGACCCTTTCTTCTTCTATCCAAAAATGTATACATTGTTGGCATTCACCCACGTTTTTAGGGAATAATTTACTTTTTCATGAAACCACTTCCAAATCTAAAGGACCACATTCTAACAACTTAAAACTATAGAATGAGACAAGGTATT